>JAMAFX010000250.1:0-48384 GCA_023625875.1 Trichocomaceae sp. PYS4502 | reverse complement strand
TAACGGTGGGAAGTTAGTATAGGGGGTAAATCCGCGCCGCTCGGTGTCCAGCGCCGCTCGGTGTCTGATTACGTTATTCATTTTACCGCCTTCGATTGTGTGGCTGCTAGTTTATTACTGTACGACTAGTATTAAAAACGAATTATCGACAAGCACGGAGTATGAGGGTCGTACTGGGACCGTCGCTTCCTATGGATGTATTCACCAATATGACCTGGATCACGGTACAAGATACATAGTATACAGTAAGTGCGTGTCCAAAAATTCGATAGCATACCAGCCCCTGACCGTGAATAAGGGTCAGCACCAATAGGGCATCTTACTTTATCCACTTCGCTAAGTTTTGCGGCATAGCCATGCTAATTTTGGCTCTTCTTTATTCTTTGGATTTGATCCGAATACTGTCTGAGTAGGCAACAGGATTATGGACGTGCAACTTTTTCAATGCCGTAAGCGTGGTGGCTATCACCCTCTAATCGAACGAAGGCACGAAAAAAAGATTTCTCAGGGGGTCAACTCCTGTGAGACAAGATATATATTTCATGTCACGATAATTCTTGTTTGATCTTCTTCTACTTTTTTTGCCACAACAGATCCATTCTGTCTGACTATTCGCTAGGTATTCCAGTTGAGGATTTCCCGACTTAATAATGCGAAACAGTATGAAGCGCATTGCTGTCGTCGTGACGGCAGCAATCTTACAAGCAATGTGTTCGTCAGCAGCAGTGGTCGCTGCAAACCCTTCAAATATCCCTCATGTTGGCGAGATAGCGGACAGTTATTTCAGAGAGGATGTTGAATCCAATTTCCTATACGCACACATATCATTTATGGTCCTGAGCTGGGTTGTCGTTTTGCCAATTTGTTTGTCACAAGTCGTTCGTCCTTATAGATAGCCAAAAGCTGACGTTGATGACAAGATGTGATGCTCAATATCTCAGGTTCTAGCCTGCGGTACCCTGCGCACATCGTTTACTTAGGTCTCCATGGCATTGGGATGATTCTCGGATTAGCATATAAATCCAAGACGCGGGATCTCTATCCAGGAAGCTCTCACGGCAAATTTGGATGGGCGTTGACCATTTTAGTGCTAACACACTTGGTAGTCGGGGTTTTGAGGTCCTTTACTAGAGATAATGCACATGATGGAAGATGTGACTTCAGTCATGAGCTTGCGCCGCTTACAACACCGGAACATTTGGATGCTATGAACTCGCCAAGGGACATATCTCCAACCCCGCCTATGCTAGAGTGTCAAACGGAGGAAACATACTTTGAAACGCCACATATTATATCTAGTTCATGCACTCAGCGCTGGACGAGCGCCTCCGAACCGCAGTTTTTTGTTCGGCTTCTGGACATTGGCTATGATATTGCCGCCCGCCTCTTTCTTCTACTTGGGTTTTCCGCTATTTGCACTGGAATTGTTACCATGGCAGCAGTTTTTGTACGTTGTCGAGCCCAGTTGTCCACTAATACTTTCTGATTGATACCAGCGAGGAGACCACATCTTCAACGGCCTAGCACACTTTATAAAGGGCGGCGTTATCTTTTGGTTCGGAATATTCACCCTCGGTCGCTGGGCAGGCTGCTTTTCCGCTCAGGGGTGGGCCTGGAATTCGCAACCTTTGGGGCTAAAACACAACTCGATCCGAATGGAAACTATTGAGTGCTCTCTCATCCTTACTTACGGCATTACAAATGTCTTCTTGGAGCACTTGTCTGCCTGGGGACAAGCATGGTCTCCGATGGACATCGAGCACGTTGCAGTTTCATTGCTGTTTATCGGAGGTGGACTCGTAAGTGAAACTTAACTTAGGGCCTTGGGACAACATCTGAAGTGAAAGTAGTGTGGGTTAATGGTCAACTCAAAATTATTATATGCTGTCGATGCTCGTCATTTTCGACATGCGCGCTGTCGTGATGACAGCTTGTCGAAACCCGAATATATCCGATTTCATGTTCCCATAAACCCTCTACCTGCTATGACCATATTTCTGCTGGGGTTCATTCTTGCAGGACACAATCAGTCGAATATGGAATCTACCGTAATGCATAACCAGGTCAGATCACACTGTTCGGATTATAATCGCACATAGCTGAAATGAGTAGGTCGGTAATCTCCTTGCAGGAGCCTCTGGGGCTCGCTGCATCACTTACCTCTGGCTATACATACCCCCTCCTGTTTCATTGTGTCCATCACGGCCGCCTTCCGAATTGATCTGTGCCTTCTGTTTAATGAGCGGAGGGATCTTACTTATGGCGAGTGTGAGTTTGCAGTATTCAACATTTTTTAGTGCTCTATTGAATCTGACAACACGCACAGAATAAAGATACTGTTCAAGCGATGACTGACAATAACTTCTCTGCTGTCTCCGTCGTCATATTAACTATGAGCATGACAGCCATGATAATGGCGTGGACATTGTTTGCTCTAGGTGTGAAAAGGTGGGCCGCTGCGAAGGAAGGGAGATGGGAAGGCAAATCACAAGCCTGAAGAAAGCCCCTAGGTACTACATAACTTCTGTAGTTAACCCATTCAGTACCCAGTAATCAGACTTGGGAATTTGATTTCCAAAACTTGGCTTAAAGGTTACCCGAATTAATACTACGTATTTGCAAAAATAAGAACTCCACGGGCTTGATGTTCAAATTGAATAGCAGCGGAGTTGTAACAACCAACATACCTGGCTTGTCTCGTTGTTACAATGAGCTTGATGGGAAGCAGAAGTGGCAAAAGTGTGGNTGCAGAAGCAGAGGAGATAGGTTTCAGTACATTGACATTCCATACCCTACCTTGTGTGCTTAGCTTTCAGTGATCCCCCTCGAACGTAATTATACGTATCCCTCGTAACGTTGTTACAGGAGTACGTACCCATTAGTAGGCTACTAGGCCAGTTATGTATTACATATCCTTCACTGGCCTTAGGCCCACGCAAATGAAGGGGAAATAAAACAGAGAAAGAGAAGGCAAAAGAGTGTACCCTCTTCATCATAACTTGAACCTTGAAAATGCCGTCACCATGAGAATAGCATCTTAATTCTGGAAGCGAATTCATCTTGCAGGCCGATGTCGAAATACAGAAACTTATGTATATACGTACACAATTACGTGTTGGAAGGTTATGGTAAGAGTGGAAGCCAGTCCTGATACATACCTACATATCGTTACATTTGGAAACCTCATGTGTTCTTATTGTCTATTTATTGCCCGCCTGTCTGCACACAGAGTCCGGGCTTCTTATCAAACTTCTTTTGTCGCTAGAGTTTGCACAGCAACGGTTTCCTTCGCATTCACCGTCGGGATGCCATCTAGGATATCGTCAGGTTCGAAATAGTCTACCGGTTCTTGCCACGTCCCCTTCATCTTCGATGATGGCGGAGGATCCAACCAACAAAGACCATAGTACGAAGCAAAACTCAATATGAGTCCGACAGGATAAGCAAAATAATACATGCGACTCGCCGCCACGGTGATGTTGACGCCAAAAACTCCTAAGAAACCGTAGAAATTAGGCGCAATGCCGATTACGTAGGCAATATAGGCACGATAGTTCCATCCCTTGCGGTAGTAATACAACCCAGTCGGACTAGAGGTGTAAAAATCCGGGATCTCAAAGTAACCTCTGGAAATAAGAAAGTATTGACAGAGCATGACACCGGTGATGGAAGAGAGGAATATCCTATTTCTCGTAGTCAGTATAATTATCTTAGGAGGTCCTCTCCCAAGAAATACTCACTGATAAGACGCTAACCAGCTAACAAAGCTCGATGCTGATCCCAGGATATACCACGGACACATAGCATAGGATATGACGCTGGCGATATAAAAGCCACGTCGGATGGTAATGAATCGGGGCCATAGAGCAGCGATGTCGTTTCCTGCAGGTATAAAGTTTTCGAAAATAGAAGAAATGACTGAGGCATATGTGAATCCCAGAGATAGAAAGAAGACACCGGCTCGTCGGCCAGAGCTGTAGTTTTGGACCAGGAGCATATCAAGAAGATTAATGGGATTCCAAACGAGCTGCAGTGTGAGCGATTAGATGGCGAAGACAGACAGTAAAATTGGACAAGGTACTTGTCTTACCTCTCCAAATATAAGAACAGAACTGGAGACAATCAGGTTTCCAATCAGCCCGTAAATCAGCGTTGAGAGCGGGAAACCGATTAATTGTGGCCACCAGGCATTTTTTGGCCTCTTGGCATAGCGAAGAAAGTCAGCTGCGTTCGTGGCGTAGGTGGCACCGTTGGCACAGTAAATCCAGATGTATCGCGCAATGGCCCAGGATTTGGCACTGCCAGAGATAGAGCTACCCTGGCTAGCCACAGGCCCAAGACCCCCAGCTTCTACCAGTGACCATACCAAGAGGGCAATACTGCAGGCGGCAAATATAATCAACTTCGTATACATGTACGGTCGTAGATCTGGGATTTGAATGTGCAGTAGAGATGTTGTCACGACCCTGTATGTTAGATCGAAACAGATCAGTACAGAGTGATGAAACGGCCAGGTGGGGACTCCTCTACCAGAACACCATGAAGCCGATCATTCCACCTGAATTCAGAGCTGATACGCCTTTAGGAAAAACATCCGGAATGTTTGCAATTGATGGGAAGATAGAATGCAGCAAGACATAGGCACACTGGCCACCCTGTACCGCGTTAACCCCAGTCCAGACCAATGTCATCACAATACGATTGAAAATCGGCCAGTAGGCTCCCCAGATACCGAAACAGGCCCGTACTATAACTGGATATGGAATGTGGTACACGGCACCCGGCCTGCCATTGAAGCAAAATACCGTCGCAATCATGACTGAAAAGAAACATTTAGGATCAGTTCCCATACTCTTGTTAAAGCAACGAGAACTTACTTTGTCCTCCTAACTGGCACATCAAGGCTTCCCACAGGCTCAAACCCGCAGCTAGGGCGGCCGATACTCCGTAGAAGGTAGCCGGAGTTGCATTGGCAGATATCCAAAACCAGAAGTATGATTGCCAAGTGTATGTGCGGCGATTTGTTGGTACCGGACGCAAGTCCGAGTTATCGAGCCATTGGTGACGTCCTAAGCCATGATTCTCCCGATATTCTTTGGTTTCGAGAAGAGCGATGATAGACATCTTGAGCGATCTTCGAAGAACGCGTTACATAAAGGTCTAGACTAGGTGGCGAGTTCGCACATGCTTAGTTCGGCTGGGAGTAGAAGAGGCGAGATCTTATTATTATACATGCAGCCATAATCTTCTATCGCTATCCTGCCATGTTAAGTAACTTGAGAGTGAAGCAACTCATCTGGGCTTGCTTCATCGGGAATCCGACGGTTCTCCGGCAGTAATTGCTGATAAGTCTGATAACCCCAAACATGTAGATAGAGTATACACCGATACAGTGATACACAGTACTTGGAAGCGCCGCCAAAGTTTTTCTGGCAGATAAGGGACGACAACCTCGGGAATACATACTTTCACTTGCACGGCCATTCACCATGATGACCGTCGGTCACTACGAGATAAGAGTGCTACATACAGTATGTATGAGCTTACGGATGTGGCCTTCCACGTGTCCACTGTATAAAATTAGGTAAAGTGTACATATGCAAAGAAGTTTCAATAGCGCCGCTCCAGCATTGAAATTTGAACCTTCGAGTCTAGCCCGCCCTTGCAACAGAAAGGAAGCCTAAGCGAGAAACAAGATGAGCACCCAGGTAATGCAACAACCTGCAGAAGTCCAGGTGCCTGATGGATATACAGTGCTGCAGTTGACCAGCGCATATGGCCCCGTCTACCGCACAATCAAGAACTCACCTCCACGCGACGCCACCTCGGACGAAATCCCTGTCATCGACGTGTCTCGTATTTTCAGCGACAGTCTGGACACTCGAAAGACAGTCGCCAAGGAAATTCGCGAGGCTGCTACTACAATCGGCTTTTTCTACGTGAAAGGACATGGCATCCCGGAAGGAGTCATCGATGCAGCGCTTCGGAGCGCGCAGGAGTTCTTTCATCAACCAGAGGAGATTAAGCAGCGAGTGAATCAGGCAAATTCCAAATGGTTTAATGGCTGGAACGGTCCCAAATCTCATCGGGCTAATGCCGTAGAGTCATTGGACGTACGCGAGAGCTTTGGGTTTCGCTACGACCCCCGGTATGATCCGAGTGTGGACAACGTGGAATCGATTCCACAAGAAATCAAAGACGGCTTTCGAGCAGAGGAATATTGCTGGACTCAGACGGCTAATTTACCGCACTTTAAGACTGACGTACTAGAGTACTGGCGCTCGTGTCTTGCTCTGGCACGCCGGTTGATTCGAATTTTTGCCCTGGCCTTGAAGCTCCCTGAAGATTACTTTGACGCAATGACATCGCATCCCGATGCCGCGGTAGCACTAAATTACTACCCCAGCATCCCAGAGAGCATGGCTGAGACGGCCGATGCGGAGGTGGTGAGCATTGGATCACATACAGATTTACAATTCTTCACTATGTTGTGGCAAGATCAGAATGGTGGCCTCCAAGTGCTCAACCGCGACGGGCAATGGCTCAATGCCAAACCGATTGAAGGGACATTTGTTGTTAACATTGGAGACTATCTCATGCGCATCACGAATGACAGGTTCGTTTCAACTGTGCACCGAGCTAAGAATTTCAGCAAGAATGAGCGGTATTCTTTGCCTTTTTTCCTTGGTAAGCGAAGTCAACCCAGATCATATTCCATGCCGTCTACTCACGATGGGTAGGATTCAACTTCAATGAAACCTGCGGCGTCCTTCCTAGCTGCATAGATGCAGAAAACCCAGCCAAGTACGAGCCCATTTCGTGCTCGGAATGGGTGCATCTACGCTTCAAGGCAACCAACCTAGAGGGAGGCTCTGGTGGTATATAGACGGAAAGGCCATGTAGCAACAGTTCATTTAGTAACTATAGCATACAAAAAATAAACTCAATAATGGTACTGAATGAAAGTTCAAAATTCTCCATTCGGAGTATACTCTAACGTAATCGGTAAGCGAACCGCCCATGTAAGCGAGTCGCCCACCTCCCCGAAAAATAACTCTCTATATTGATTTACCATATTTCAACGCGTCGAAATGCCACCAATTCGCAAGAAAGACCCCTTAAAAAGCGCTCAGATTGAGGGAAAGATTCAATTAGCTATTTCCGATTTAAAAAATGGAAGAATCTCTAATATTTGTGAAGCTACAAGGATTTATGAGATTCCTCGTACAACTCTCCGAGATCGACTCAAAGGCATCGAATATAGAGGTGAAATACGTGCAAATAGTCATAAATTGACTCAATCTGAGGAGGAATCACCTGTCAAATGGGTTCTTGATTTAGATCGACGTGGATTACCCCCCCGGCATTCTCTTGTACGAGAAATGGCAAATTATCTTCTCTTACAACACGGAAAGCAACCAGTTGGAGAAAAATGGGTATATAATCTTATTAAACGTCGCCCAGAGATTGATTCAAAGTTTTCACGAAGATATAACTATGAACGTGCTAAATGCGAAGATCCAAAGATAATCCAAGAGCATTTTGATCGCGTACGAGCTGCTATATCTGAGTATGGAATCTTACCAGAAGATATCTATAACTTTGATGAGACTGGCTTTGCTATGGAACTCTGCTCATCTGCAAAGGTTATTACTGGAAGCGATCGATATGCTCGGCCAAAGCTTTTACAACCTGGAAATCGAGAATGGGTAACTGCTATTGAGGCAACAAATTCAACTGGATGGGCTCTGCCTTCGTACGTGATTTTCAAAGCAAAGAAAAACGTACGATTAAGCTGGTTTGATGATCTCCCAGATGATTGGAGAATCAATATCAGTGTAAATGGTTGGACTACAGATCAAATAGGATTAGAATGGCTTAAAACCCATTTCATTCCTTATATTAATGGTCGTACAATGGGAAATTATCGAATGTTGCTTCTTGATGGCCATGGAAGCCATTTGACTCCGGAATTTGATCGTACATGTACTGAGAATAAGATTATTCCAGTCTGTATGCCACCTCATTCCTCACATCTTTTACAGCCTCTTGATGTTGGCTGTTTTGCGGTTTTAAAGCGACATTATGGGCAGCATGTTGAGCAACGAATGAGGAATGGATTCAATCATGTCGATAAAATCGACTTTTTAACAGCGTTCCCAGAGGCTCGTACAATGGCATATAAAGCTAAAACGATTCAGAATAGCTTCGCAGCCACCGGATTAGTCCCTTTTAATCCAGATCGAGTCATTCAACAACTTAATATTCAATTGAAGACACCGACACCCCCTCCAAGTCGATCAAGCGATACACAATCATCTTGCTTACAAACCCCTCAAAATATACGTCAATTTGTACGCCAGTCAACTACAATCAAGAGGCGTATAAGTGAGCGTACAGGAAGCCCAAATCAAGTGATTGATCAGGCAATTATGCGAATGTCAAAAGCCTACGAAACGACTATGAATGATCTTTTACTCGTACGGAAAGAAAACTATGATTTACGAGCTGCGCATGAAAAAGAGAAGCAAAAGCGCAAGAGATCTAATAAACAGATATCTATTGAGCAAGGGATTACTAGACAGGAAGCTCAGGCGCTCGTACAAGGTCAGATTGAGGCATCTCAAGCTGTTACTACTGCTCCGGGTGAGCCGGAGCTCCTGGCTACTCAAGCAGTCGTACGCCGCCAATTTCGCTGCAGTGGTTGTAACCTTATGGGGCATAGAATAAATCAATGTCCTAATCGTACTGGTAGTTAAATTTTTATATATATTTTTGTATGTGGGTTTGAAATTGGATTTGAAATCAATATAGAGAGTTATTTTTCGGGGAGGTGGGCGGCTCGCTTACATGGGCGGTTCGCTTACCTACCGATTACGTTAGAGTCTAAGTTAAGGTATGAGGTATGTAGGTTAGGCGCGATAAGATAAGAAGCCATTGATAGGTAAGACGGCAACTTTCCTTCCAAAGCATTCTTCCTTCTCTAGAATCCCTACATAATTATCGAGTAATGGATGCTATTCACAACGGACCACGAATCTATCATGAGCGCCGTAGATACCGTTACCCCTGGAACAGAGATTTCCGAGGAACATGCCAGAGGCAGGAAGAAGCGAAAACTTAACCGCCCGGTGAGCGCGTGCGAGACATGTCGCAAGCTAAAAACCCGGTGTGAGAGTTTGCTAGGCAAAAGGGCATGTCGACGATGCGTATCTCTCAGGTATGCTCTCGAATACCTTCATTATTTTTACTGCTCGACACATCCACTGATGAGCATCCATTAGCATAATCTGTGACTTGCCCGGTATCGACAATGAACCCCGCATTGAGGATACTACATCTTTCCATGATGTTAGCGCGAGACTTGCAAATATTGAACAGACGCTTGAGAGAGTACAAACTCAGATCTCGGTGACTCCAGAAGGGGTGTGTACTAGGCTATCGCACCTAGAACAGAGTGTCGATGAGCTGGTGCGGATGATCCGTGGAGCTTTCCACGGTGCGCATGCTATCTCTATGCCGCATCCAGACACGCATCATACGCCCGGCTCATCTACGAGTGTCGATTTGAACGATACGGCGAAAAATGCGGTCACGAGACCGGTCTTGCTCCTGCGAAATCTGCAGACCCAATTTTTCGGTCCCAAGCGAGACTTTTCCGACGAAGTCCTAGCTTTAGGGAACGTCGTTTCTGCTGGAATTATCAGGCTCTCTCTTGCTAGGCGCCTTATTCAGATGCAGGTCACATTCAAAGCGGATATTCCCTCGGATCTCTTGCTGACTGGCTGATCGTAAACATAGATTTATAAAACATTATGGGTTCTGGATCTCCGTCACTCGCATCCAGGACCTTCCTGAAGACTTTGAGCAGAACCACCCCCTGCTACTTAGTACAGCATGTCTGTTGGCCTCCCGATTTGTGCCCAGAGTCAGCAAGGCTACCGTTCATGAAATATACTTGATGGTTCGCCGTTTGGCTGCCAGCGTAGTCCTGAAGCCCCCGCCTCTCCAGTATGAGGAGCTTCAAGGCCTATTGCTTCTGAGTATGTTCAGCCCGACCATTCAGACAACGATGCCAATCGATAGCTGGTTAATGAGTGCGCTGGGAATGAATCATGCCACGCTTCATCTAAATCATTTGGTTGATATAAGTATTCCTGTAAATTCTGGTAATATGCTATTACCTAAATTACGCATCTGGAATGCTTTGTGTTTGACTCACATACAGCAAGTGTTCTTATCCAAGGACTTGATGGTAATACAATACTAATGAATAGTCAGGTTCTCAATTGGCAACGGAAGGCAGTCTATGGTTCATAAAAAATTTATTGATTATTGCTACGATATTTTAGAGACCCCAGAATCTTGTCTTGACGATGCCAAACTATCCGCGGAAGTTTTACTCTATTGGAAAACCGCACAGCTCCTAGGCCAGAGCCAGCGTATGGAAGTTTCCGAAACCCTCATCTTTGATGAACTTCTGGAATGGAAGTTGTCATGGGGGCAAGTCTTTGGTGAACTGCGCTCTCTAAATTACATTCACTTCTATTCATCATGCACTCTAACTAACCTACGGCTACTGTATCTAGATGACCCGCATTCCGTCACTGTGAGACTTAGCTACATGTTCTGCTATCTTCTGTTATATCGTGTCTCGCTTCGAGCTCAGACTTCCTCAATCATCCTCAGAGGTGCAGCATTGAAGGTTTCGCGCGAGATACTAGAGATGTTTCAAGAGCTTGACTTCACGGTGATTCTCGATCTACCTGATTACTACTTCTTCATTACGATATACGCAGCTCTCACGTTGTGTAAATTTACTATTAGCGACCCTCTGATAGGGATGACACAAGACACATTGATAGACCTCGCTCCAAACGACGAGCATATCGCTTTCCGTTTTGGGACGGTACTCCAAGAGATCCGACAAAAGGCTGCCGCCGCAGGGAATTCATTGATGGACCAGACGAGCAGAGAAATTGAGATTGAGGGTCTAACTTCAAATGAGCATTACGCATGGGATGTGTTTATGGCAGCGTATTACCCGCAGCAACCTGATCAAGGACTTGAAAGCACGCCATTCAGTGATGAGCCTGCGCTATAAAAAGCGCGGGCATCGATCCTTGAACATACGCCGTAAATGACTTTGCTCCACGTGTATATTACTTTCCAATTTATTCTTCTTCTTCCACACCCATATTCCTCCGATAAGCCTCTGATAGCCGTCCGTAGCTCCTTTTGGTTTGTTCCACTTTCTTTAAATACTCGGCCTGTATTTTTTTGTCTGTGATGGCAGCCAGAAGTTCGGCGAAACTGATGGCGACTAGCCTGCTGCTGCGCAGCTTGTACTGCGGTCTTACTTGAGCCAGCTTGCCATCCAAACTAGCCTGCCTGGCTGTCTCAGCCTCGCGCACGTTGAACACGTCGTTGAAGATATCTAGATCCCCATGGCACTCAAACACATGATGCGTCTCTTCATACGTGTACATGTAAATGAAATTATCAAATCCGCTCCAAAGAATAGCTGACAGACACAACGAGCATGGTTCATGAGTTGTCAAGAACAGACAATCTTTCACGGGTGGCCGTTGATCGGCGGGGATCTCGAAGAACTGTTTCAGCGTCCACGTCTCGCCATGCCATAGCGGGGAGCCTCGCTCTTGATTCGTGTCTGCGTATACGATACTCAGGTCGGACTTGCGAAGGATCGCCGCGCCAAAGAGTTTGGAGCCGGCGGCCACGGCGCGAGCGGAGAGTGGGTGGATGTCCTCATCGATGCAAGAACACAAGGCATCGAGAAGAGCGGTTGGGGAGTGAAGGGTCAGGGCGTCGGTCATCTCGGAACCGTATCTCTTCTAGTGTCTAGCTGGAGGAATATCGGGATACAAGAGGTAAGAGCAACGTGAAGGGAAACCACATCATATAGTTAAACTTCCATGCTGTAAATTGCATAGTAACTAGCATATGCCATATGCCATACTAGACTAGATCTTGTTAGAACCAGCAATCGCTTATCGCCATCAGCCGCGTGAGCCTCGGAGACCTCCGAGGCTCCCGGATCGCCGGCTGTATGTAGTAGTATGTACCATATCACGATGCCAAAGCACGGAGTAGTCGATAAGATGCTATACCTAGGTCACTAAGACTATGGCATCCGACATTTCACATACATACTCTATCACAACATTGGAAGCGTGCTTCTTTAATCACATCGAGCCACGCAGCAGTCAACAAGACAAGAGGTCGATATGCGCGGGCTGTACGAGTCTGCATACCCAAATTCACATCGGTGAGTCTCAGCAGTAGTACTAGGTACTAGGTAGCGTCAAGTTTCAACTGTCGACTCCAATTAATATTTCCGCTGCATCATGTTGATAATAATAAGCGCCGAGATTCTGCGGCAAGGTTGTTCCCGTTCCCGCGCTAAAGAACCGGAACATCCACTACCTAGGTAACAACTAACAATAATCTCACAAGTCCGCGTCTCGTAATGAAGCAGCACAGTTCAGCAGTACTATACGTATCAACATACCAACGTACATATCAAATGATTCAAATCATGAAAATATGAGAATACACCAGCCCAGCTCGCTGGCCGACCTGCAGCGCTTACTACACCTCTTCCTTACTTCTCTAGCAGGCAAAGTCCTCTTGGCCTCTTTGTTGCTGTATGGAATAGCTTTCCAATACTGCAGACTACGCTATTGGCGCGACCCTCATTCGGCCTTCTTCGATGACACACACGTCTACGACCTTAAGTATAGTCTTTTCCGCGAGCACGAGGCGCTCCAACACATATCGGCGTACAATGCCAGAACCGAACCCCCGCCGAGCACCCTCGCCTCCTCGAAACCTCAAATGTGCCTCGCTTTCGTAACGGTGAAGCGAGACCATGTCAACTACTTCGATGCCTCCATCGGATCTCTCCTCAACGGGCTCGACGATGCAGAGCGACGTGCCTTCTCAGTAAACGTGCTGTTTGCCAACACCAATCCTGATCTTCACCCTAGCTGGGGCCAATTGTGGATCGATCGGCTGGTGGACTCAGTGTCCTCGTATAATGTCTCTGAAGCAGATTTTCAGATGCTCCGAGCCCTCGAAGAGAGTCATAATTACTACGAAAAGGGCGTCTAGTGAGTCTTTGGTTTTATCTTATACCTGTCGCTATTGATGAACTTTGTTATTAAGAACTGGTAGTGACTATACATACGCCCTTGACCATTGCTATCTCACCGGTGTTCCATATATCGGAATCTTCGAGGATGACATTATATTCGCCGATGGATGGCTAGCAAAAACCCTCCGTGGTCTCAATGATATAGAAAATCGATGGAAGGCTCAGAACTGGCTGTATATGCGCCTCTTTTACACAGAAACAGCCCTGAGTTGGACTAGCGATGACTTTGCATATCGTCACATCGGTTTCGTATTCCTCCTTGCGATGAGTATATCCTGCGGTGCTCTCATGCTTGCTCGTCGAACTCTGTCGGCCGCACGCCGACATTTAGACACCGCAACTGTTGCGGTACTTTGTGCTATTACCGTTCCTGCTTTCACTGGTCTCGCTTTTATGATAGGGAAATACAACATTAGTCCCATGCACGGCGTTGTGGAGATGAACAAGTATGGTTGCTGCACTCAAGCAATGGTTTTCCCTCGTGACCAAGTGCCCAACTTGGTCAATTTCCTGCGTGATCGCAAAGGTGGGCAGACAGACTCCTTGATTGAAGAGTATGCCGATGCAGAGAAATTGCGTCGCTTCGCTCTTGCACCGCCCCAAGCCCAGCACGTTGGCATTCGTTCCAGCCGAGACAACTTGGAGATCAATACCCGCAGTACATGGGCGTTTTGGTTCGAAGAAAATGACCCCACTGCTCTACGCATGGAACACGAGCGATTATTGAAAAATGGTGATATACCTTGGCTTGATGACGCTCAGTGATCAAGTGCAAATGTCATAGATACTTAGGTAGCAGATCAAACACCTCTATTCCAGTTATCCTTCCCACCCCTCACAAATAGCCACGTGTCCTGATCTTCGCGGTTACTTTCGACCTTAAATATTCCAAGGGGACATTCCAGGCATTCTAAAATATCAGGGTACTTCATACATCGGGGTGCAATTTCCTCCTAGAAAGCGGCCCCATCCACGCATCTCTCATAAAATATACCTAGGTACAACCCTCGATGCGAAGAGTCGGGTAGCATAACTGTATTAATTATAATTATTATCGACCACAACCATAAAATAGTTCCGGAGATGTTGCAAGTGGCAAAGCCTTAATATGGCTTCCGCTAAGTTCCAAGCCATCTTCTGCTAACGCTATCAGGCAACGGCAGACGAGCCGGGCTGTGAATTTCAATTAAATAATGAATCGGACTCGGATTAACTTAGCTCTACTCAGACTACTCTAGCCTTTGAGGCTCTGGCAGAAGTATCCACCTAGGAGTACGTACTAGATATAAGACAGAGCTATAACCCTCGAAGGATATCTAACTCTGTTTAAGTTGATGCTACTGGAGACACCTCATTGTATTGGTGCGCCATACCTACCTAGGTAGGTATATACTTACAATCGACGAGATGAATCCCACTGCTACACAGAATAATGTAAGTGTTTCCTAGACCACTTGGCATTTTTTACAGTCAAATGGCGACCTAATGTAGTCTATCTTCCAAATTTCTAGATCCTCATACGGTGTCCCAAAGATGGCGATTTGACCTTCGCGACAACATGGTATCATCATGTCGATAGCGCTACCTTCACCATTTGCTCGAAATGCTATGAAGATCAAATCCGCTATACACCCTTTGCGACTAAGTTCTTAGGGAAGAAATTAGCACCAGATCCGCTCCGATTTTGTCTGTGGAATACCGAGCGAGTAACTAGGCTAAAGGGGCAATATCTTAGTGATAGCAACTGGGATTCGTTGCACCGCTACATGATCGCTAGAGCACAAATCCCTAATTGTACAGGGCCTACTGCCGCCGTGGCACCGGAACCGAATACTAATAATTACCGCTGGTATAGCTTAAAAAACGCAGAGATCAGTGGCTTTGTTTGCTGCAAAGCATGTTACGAGGATACCGTTTATGCAACTACTTTTGCAGACAGATTCGTTTTGAATAATTTTGGCGCCAACGGCCAAGGTGCCACCTGTGACATGTGCATTTCTTTTATCAAGAAGGCAATTCTACACCATTCTCCATCACATAACTGGTCTGCGTTTATTGAATGGGCACGTGCAAGACAGAGAATCCCAGCCTGCAAAGACTTGAAGGGTGCGGCCTGCGCATCTACACTTTGGTACATGCCTAATCCCCCGATACATGGCGTACTTATTTGTGGTGCCTGTTTCCATGACGGTGCTGATCTTTCTCCGCTGGCGTTAAATTTCATGCAGATTGAGATACCACAGGATAGAAAGCAGGAAGTCTGGCAGTGTGCGAACTCGAATGCGGAATTAGGAATGTTGATAGCATGGAACCATGCGTGTGAGAAAAAGAACATCACTCTTTGGCAAAATGCGGCAGCGGTTATACCTCAGTTGCCACCCTGTACTAAAGATGGCATCAAAAATGGAATATGGTATACGCTAGATGGGTGTCCCGACTTCAAGATATGTGGTCGATGCCTTACAGGCATCATGCACACGTTTGGACTAGGAAGCTATTTCATACAAACTAGAGGACCAGATGATGGCTCACCATATATCTGCGATTTATTCCCCGGCACAGCACGAGCGCTGAGCTTTTTCGCAAAGATCCACGAAGCAGTGATGTTGAATGACTTTTCCATCTTTCACAATTTTGCTGTGAGAGTAGCTTCGCTCCCCGCCTGTCCAAAAGATGCTCCATGCAAAGGTCGCCTCTGGTACTGCGGCGAGGAAGCTACTATTTGTGAGAGCTGCTTCGAAGAAGCTATCCGGGACACCAGTCTTGCACACACCTTGACTTTACGCCAACATCCGGATGAATGTATCTGTGACGCCTACTCTCAACGCATGCGGGGACTATGGAACAAGGCATGTGCTGAAAATAATATCGAGTCCTTCAACATAGCTCTTCGCGAACGCATGCAGGTGTATCTAGCTACAGTGCCCCGAATGCGAGAAATCCTGGCAGTGGCCAAGATGAGAATGAAGACACAAAGCACGCTGTTTATGTCATCAATCATGCTTCAAGGAGCAAACAATATCGTCGCTGCGTCAAGGGTGGATAATCCTCAGCTCTATGGCAACTCCCAAATTGGATACAATTGGGAAACCCCATCCGGTGCGCAGGGAGCGATGCAGTTCCAACAGGCTCTGAACATGAACATTGCGCGCACTGGTGATCTGGCTGAGATGCAACAGCTGGATGCTTTTTGGAGAAAATATGAATAATGTCTACATACTGCCATGCTGACTTTTATGCACTATATATGTTAAGACACTGGTGGCAGTGCCGAGTGTGAGGCATATGTAGAACCTATCTTCGTTTGGCTGAGTCTTCTTATAGGGTTCTAATTTAAATATGAAACGGAAACCGGAATAAATGAAGGAAATTTTTTTGAACTACACCACTCTAACCAGTATACACGCAAGGCTAGTGCTAGCCGCGTCACTCGTAACTGTTAGTTTATTTTAACAAGCACTTTGTATCTCGGTAATAGCGGTCTATAAATAGTTGAGATATAAGAACTTTTTCAATGAATACTACCTGACATGCGTCAATTGCAGACGCCGGAAGTACTTAAATCATTATAACAATGTAGGTAAGTTATGGATGTATGCCTATTGATACATATTAAGCCATTATTTGGGTATATCAGGCAAACTTTGCATCCCCTTTCGAACCTTGGAAGACTCGTGCCTAATTGCCATGGTTACTCGGCATTGTTTAAAAGGTTCACAAGAATGGCAAAATCAATTGCCAGTGAACAGCATAATATCTATGATTCTTTAGCCAATATTAAGTCGCGGTCTATGAGCATCTACAAGATACTTGCAGAAAATGCAAGCTCTCGGCCATGTAGTAGTAATGAGACATGGTTAAATGTTTGCGAGTTGATAAATGAGTAACTGCTGGACATATTTTGGTCGATAATATACAATTAAGTAGTACAATAAGTTCCTAGAATCAATTCTCCAGTGCTATTGTAGAGTTAACCAATAGCAATATATTGACTACATGCTTGTGATACAAGGAACATTCGAAAAGGCTTGCACGCAGTGACAGTTTCTTGGCCTCAGATGTTCCATGCTCGAATTCGTCATCACGTAACGTTAGGTAAACGAATTCTTCATAGGGTTGATTCTTAGGCCGACGCCGAGATGATTTTCCGAAGTATATATCTTTTGGCGGCAAGACCCTGGAAAGTATAATACTTAAAATACCTAGGTACCAATTTCTATTAACACCGGTCACAGACTCTATGCGTCTAGCCAGTGTTAAGCTGCAAAGGTGAAAATACAGCCAATCGCGTTGTTTATGACAGAGACGCCCACCATACTCTCAAGGACCATTTCTGGATACGCGTCCATGAGATATACTGTAGGCCACATCCCCAACCAAAACCAATATCTAAACTTTTAATCCAAAACAAGGCCACGGCTAGTTCCATATTTTACAATTTCTAATTAAATAAGTCCTATTGTGCAAATAAAAGCAACAGGTACATAAGCCAGAGTGTCGTTTTTACGTCTAGCCGCAGCAGTGCATGCCCTATCAGGGTGGGCTCAGCCATGGTTGCCTACTGCAGAGACAATAATTTAAACCGCTTGCTGTTAATGTTAATTTATTATCATTACCTAGGTAGCGACGTTGTATCAGATCCTAATTTCCTACCTAGGTAGTTAACTAAAATGATGTCATGTGGTAGGGCACACCTTCAAATGCCCTGACTGAGATTCTAACGTATCTCTGCCGTTGCACGCAGATGGACTTCTTGCCAAAGAAAGGTCCTGTACTCCCTTTCATGATTAAGTCGGGATAGTTATTCCAAAATATACAGTATGTATACAAAACCGAAGACTATCATCCACACTACGGGCTATGCATTATCGTTAGAATCATGGCCCTATAGGTACATAAGTCACGCGTTAATTTCCAAGGTTAGGTGCGCATTTTAATAGACGGACGCGTTGAGTCGTTGGACATAAATTTAGAATCAAAAGGCTTTGCCATAAATGCTGTTTGGTCAATAAAATTCTTCTCAATTCCTGGCTCTTTTAACCTCCTCTAACTTCAAGTTTAGTCTCCTCCCTGTTCCAAAAGTGGGGAAGAAGCCTTCTCTAGGCATTTTAGTATTTACCAAGCAAGTGGACTCGCTTACATACCTTGATCAGGCTCTAGCAAAAAGAGCGTTCTCCTACTCCGTAACACAGGATTATCTTCCTATACCGCTCCACCGCAGCAAAAA
Source organism: Trichocomaceae sp. PYS4502 (assembly GCA_023625875.1). Taxonomy (NCBI): domain Eukaryota; kingdom Fungi; phylum Ascomycota; class Eurotiomycetes; order Eurotiales; family Trichocomaceae; species Trichocomaceae sp. PYS4502. The sequence continues at coordinate 29,980 of JAMAFX010000250.1, read as the reverse complement.
TGGCCGACCTAGAGACTGTCCAAAAGATCCTCGGCGACATCCCTCTCCGCTACCGTGGACCAGGTGGTGCTATCGCTGTCGTCGGGGATGGACAGCTTATCGCGCAGCGGGTCTGGGGATACGCCGATGTTGACCAACGTGTCCGTCTTACCGCGGAAATGCAGATGCCCATCTGCTCGATCACGAAGCAGTTCGTCTGCGCGCTGTTACTGGATTTGAAGTGCAATCCGACTCCCGAAATGGCTGCTAAGGGAGACATCGACGCCCAGTTTGAGGAGAAGTTTCGGGAACTGCTTCGTCCCGAGTTGACCAATAATAGCGGTTTGACTATCAACCATTTATGTGATATGCAGTCTGGACTTCGTGATTACTGGGCCATGACTGCACTCTGGGGCACCAAGCCGGAAGATGAGTTTCTTGTCGAACGAGATTGTCCGCCAATGTTAGAGCGCACGAAGTCATTCCATTTCAAACCTGGCACCGAGTACTCTTACTGCAATGTTAACTTTCATATTCTTGCCCGTATCATTGAGCGAGTCACTGGGGAGTCACTTGGGAATCTGCTCACCGAACGAATCCTCAAGCCAGCGGGAATGGACAATGCATTTCTTTGTTCTGATAACAGCAGACTCCCGCCACCGTGTCTCGGTTACGAGGGAACTGAACAAACGGGATTTGTGCCCGCCGTGAATCGTATGGAGTGGTCGGGTGACGCTGGATTAGTTGCATCACTTACCGATATGATAGCCTGGGAGAAGCATCTGCACCGCCTATTCGCCGACCCACAGAGTTGGTATCACCGGGTTTCTCAGCCTACCACTTATGCTGATGGCACGTATGCTCCTTATCATTATGGATTAATCCATACTTACTTCAATGGCGTGCATACTCTGGGCCACGCCGGCGCACTACGCGGTTACCGGTCTCATCGGTGCCATGCTTTGCAAGAGGGTTTATCCGTTGTGGTATTGTTTAACCATGAACCAAATGTCATATCTGCCGTGGAAGATATCATGCGAGCTCTTTTAAATAAACCCAAGCTCGAATATGCCCCACTGATTCCAAGTAAAGATTGGACTGGTAGTTTCCTTGATAAGGAAACACAGCTGTCCATCGTAGTTACCGAAGGGCATGCAACAGGAGAGCTTGTCATTAGCTATGCAGGCTACCCTGAAACCATCAAGCTCGCTGACCCGAGCCATGGCGAGGCTCCAGGTATGTCAGCAAGTATTGACGAGGAAGTACTGCGTATACATCGCACTACGGACAACAGAAAACTTGAGGCCCGACGCCTGGTTCAACGAGATACCAACTTCAGGGATAACTCACTCCAGGGTAACTACAAATGTTCGGAGATAGAGTCAACTTTTCACTGCTGGGGCGAGGCAGGAATGTTGTATGGAGAATTCGATGGATACCTTGGTCAAGGAACAGCAACCGGCATGAAATACCTGGGCGATGATGTTTGGACTTTGTCCTGCCCGCGAGGACTTGATGCTCCAGCACCAGGAGACTGGACTATGGTCTTTCACCGTGATGTAGACAGATCCATAATCGGATTCACGATTGGATGCTGGCTAGCAAGAAAGCTTGACTTTGTTAAGATTTAACTCAAGGCGGAACCAATCACCTGTGACGTTGTTTTCTCTTTCCTGGTCTATAATAACTATCCTTTTTGACATATCCATGGATGTATATCTCCCTTTTAGCTAAGTGATGTTTCAATCCAAAGACTCCAAGCCTAGGTAAGTTATGTATTACGTAGTATACTACCTTGGTAAGATTAAATACATATTTGTGCTCATTTCCCCTAAATGAGAGGCATCTTTGTCCAACTAATCGAACTATTCTATATGCCTACCTAGGTAGTCTCCAAGGCTGTACGTAGTTTAAACTTCAAAGGGAGTCTAAGTGAATCATAACTAACACGCCTTCTGTGGTTGTGCTCGAAAGATGATGTAAGTGCCTAGGTACCTAGGTAAGTGCTCATAAATGAATACCTAGGTGTGTGTCCACTTTAGGTGCATGGCGTCTCTCCAGGAAACGCCTTGACGCGACAAAATAGCAAGTCTACATGAAACTGTCAACTCCATCTCCAGCTTTAACCAGAGTATCCAAAATAGATCCATCTCGTATATCTACTGCATCCTAAAATAAATCTCGAACGCCCGCGTCAAGAATGTTTCGGCGGTTGGAAGGTATCCAAGCGTTCCTAACTCTACATAGCCCATTGTCAAACAAAAACACCAGTTGAGACGGCTGGAAACATGTAGACTAAATTGACATTACCAGCGCCATATCTCCGGAAACTTCGAATAAGCCAAGATTTGCTTTTTGGTTGAGGCGGTCTATTAATTTGGAATATTAGAAGTGCAGGTATCATTTTGCAGATTCGCTGGGTTGGGGGATGGAAGCCATGCCGACGCGAGTGCCACGTTCTCAACCCAGTATGTACTGGCTGGAAGGGAGAAAAAGATTGCCACCAAGGCTCTCCTCATGACTCAAGCACAACCACCATCGTCCGCTCCTAGTGTAGGAATTCGTGAGGGTTGGTCTAAGCCCGGTAGAGACCTGTCTCCCAAGAAGACCAGCCCGTAAAAGAAGACTATCCGTTGATCATAGGGCTATTCGCATATTACCTTGCCCAGGGGTTGCATTCCGGTCAGGTCAGAGACTCGCCTCAATTTGCCGCTACCATCATTCCCCGCGGAGTAAATGTGATCCTTGCTGGACTAGTTCCGTGGTGCCGTTCAAAACGGCCTTGCTCACTGCAGCGAGTAGGACTGTCTGCAGTGCCCAGCCGATGCATTTCGGCCGTACTTATAAATTGCCCGGCTGTGTTTGAAATTATTAAACGCTATCCTTGTCCTTGCAGCAGTCAAATCACTGCTCGTCTGCCGCACAGAGAAGTGAGCCTCCGTATCGACTTCACGACCCCCAAATTAGTCTTGCAGCTCAGTACGCTTTACTTCATCTGCTTGACCTTGACACCAACTGCTGATAGTAGCCTGATTTACGTGGCTGGTATAGGAATGGTTACAATCACGTCCGCCTACAGCGGTTCCTTTCTTGCAATCGAACGTACGGGCAGTATTTCATTCAACAAAGAGACTGTAGTGATACAGAAACTACCGATCATTTTTCCGAGAAAAAGTATTTTGTGGTAAGCAGGTTTTCATCCGATACCCAGGAAGTGGCCATACCTGTGCCTAACAGGGAGACCAATTTGATTTATCAATTTTCAGGATATAAATGAGAGGCTTTTAATCTTTCGGGAGCAGAGGACAGTTATCTGAGACACTGGTTAGAGCAGAGCCAAAACAATGATATTGATCGCGGTGCTCGCGCGATCTTTTTTGAACTTCACAGCGAGCTATGCTCCTTTCGATGGAGCGAGTCCATCAACCATACTCACAGTGACGTCTAGGCTGCGGCGAGCCATGCGGGAGACGTCAGTAACTGCCGTCTCTACGACCTCGTGTGCTATAAACCCGCGGTACCGAAATCAGAATTGGGTCTAGATCTGATGGCGGTCCACCAGTTGACGGATTTTGGATCCACGGCCAGCGCGTCTTTTACTGCATCTAATGTACCTAAGCAATATTTAACCCAGGAAATACAGCAGCATCGCCTAGTCCCTCTGCAGGTGTATGCAAAGGCAGTAGACGTGGTGCCGCTCTTATTACTGGCTTCTTGTTTTCAATGTTATCTTTTCGACAAACGTCGTCAGTCGACTAGCCCTCGAAATAAGCGTGCCACTTCAGTACCATTACAGCCCTTGCCAACATCAAATGAAAAACCAGAATTACCTGCAAATTACATGGTTCCACCCGCGGAAGTTTGGCAATCCCCGAAACGAACCATTCATGCATATCACAGAAGATGCTCTGGCTTTTTGAATTGGGTAGGTACTGATCAATACCGTTTCCGGAGCTGTTAAAATACGGAGAGGTGATGAGATATCAGAGAGAGATAGAAATACCCAAGAGACCAAAAGGTATGTGCCAAAAGGCTTTGAAACAATTGATATTAGACGATTTTTTATTGTATAACACTTTGAATTGTTCTCCTATATTTTCCATGGGGTATACGTTTGTGTTGAGCGTACATAGGACGCACGTGAAGCAAAAGATTGATTCATCTCTAACTAAGAGGCACGCTCAGAGGCGAAGATATTTTCCCCTGGAGGCCTCAGGCTCACAACAGTTTGTATCCCACATGATGTCCTTGCATGAGGCTCCAAATTCTACTCATAGCCCTAGCCCTAGCCCTAACTTGAATTTGGGTATAAAATAAACGCTGAAATAATTAAATATCCTCCTATACTCCATCTTGTACATCTTCCAGACATGTCGTTCAACTCCGTCATCTCCTACGTTGCATGCGAATTTCTTATATACCATCCTCTTGCTCCATGATATAAATGAGTATGCATCTAGCAATCCAGCTTTGCCTGTACAGCTCTCAAACTTAGATCGCTTTGTTCTCAAGTCCCCACATAGCAGAGCCGCGAATATGATCGATTCCTGCCCCAAGTGAGTAGGTATAGAAATAACCAGTCTACTTCCAAGGTTTGATCATTTGAAAGCTGTTCTTCGCTATCCAAGTCATGCGCTGCCTGTGCACTTGGCAATTTCCTTCACTGCGTTGGCTTGAGAGCTAATTGGTTGATATTACCACCAACTTTCGCATTCCACATCAAACTATTGAAACCCATCCGATTCCCATCACCACCCTCAGGTACGTCCAGAACCTCTTCTGGACTAAACAAAGTCGCAGCACGAAATGCCCCACCGGGATGCGTCAGCAACAATTTAAACAGGCTCCCTTCGCTGCTTGTGTGTCTTGCAATTGCTCGAAGTCTTTTGACTAGGTACTGTACTTCTGTCCTCTCGTAATATTCCAAACAAGCCAGCCAGTCTAGAACACAAAATGTGACGGTCTTCTGTGGAAGCTGGAAGATGAGCTGGTCGAAAACATCACAGAGAACTTCGAGGTCATTTTCACGCATCGCCATTGCGGTGCTGCGTTTGATAAAATAGAGATCAAACCCAGTGCGGGCATGCACAAGTTGGCCGATAAGCGATCTGATTATACCATGGACATTGGCGTCCGCATCTTTACGAGCATTGCGGTGCTGGTTGGTGAACCAGTGTAGGCAAATCGGCCTGTTTTTCTGTGCTTGTAGGGTAGATTGGATAATATGGGCGGCCAAGAAAGACATTGCAGAAGTGCCACTCCCGAAATCCTCGGAGTGGCCACTAATAAGAAGCGTGGCCTTTGTAGGTTCTAAAAGCCAATTTCTCAGAGCTTCGCTGTGAATGACATATACGATTCGATCCTGTTCTTCCAGGCTGAGTTCAGTTCCTCGATGCATTACAACAGTCAGATCCGTCAATGGAATATCTCCGTCGTATCTTAAAACAGATTCGCACAGAGACTGTCTTGATATAGCTTTTCCCCTTTGTACTTGTTGTGGAGTAGACTGAGGCTCCAGAATTTGGCCGGTCTGGGGATTTATTCTTGGGTTGCTGAGCACCACACCATAAACGCAGTTAAGGATCTCCTGAAGACGTGCATCCATAGCCTGGAAACGGTACATACCACACAGAAGTGCTAAGGTTTAGTTAGCTTAATCCCTATTTTCACCAAAAAGTGGCTGGCAAGACACCTGTACAGGGCTTGATTGAGATTGTGCCACGAAAGCTATAACTTGGAAAAAAAAAAAAAAAAAGACTGGTACATACCTTCGTTCATCACAGAAGATACTACGTCTTTGAATTCATTAACCTTGCCTTCCAGCTCTTTTTCGTAACTGCTTTGTTGAATTATGGCTTTAAAATACCGGGACGCACATTTCTGCCCGTACCAAGTAATGATATGTTCAAGGATCCCAAAAACAGTCAAGTAGAGAGACGAGACCCGATTGTACAGGCGCGGCAAGGCCTGCAGGTCCTGGTTGTAGTCAATCATCAACTGCGCCTTCTCCACCTCGTCCGGGATAGTTGCCAGTGCTTTGAAAATGAAGTCTTTCACCTCGTCCATCCTCGTGGCCGCACGCAAAATCATTTTGATGCCGCCACATATCAGACTCCCATATTGACTTTGAGTGGGTAGCAGATCGAGCCAGTTGTCTATAATGGCCGACCTCTTTTGCAGCGACCTAAAAAACCCACGCACCTTGCCGAACGGAGACTCGTTGTTGCCCTTCTTTTTGTACTTCATCTCCGCGATGGTGGCCTCCTCGATGACTTCTGACCAGCTATGCTTGTCTTGCAACTTGAATCGCGTCTTGTATTTGTCCGGTAGCGCACTTTCAAACGCCTGCAGGACTTCTGCAAACTGTTTGCAGTGGATATCTTCATCGCAGCTAACAATGTCTGCCTCCTCGACAGATGGTTCCTTCTTGGCCTCATCAATCGGGGCACTGCCATCTGCGACCGGTAAGTCGCTTGCTCTACAACCATTAATCTCTACTCTGTTGTCGACAAATTCTTTGGCAACGTTCGATAACCGAACAGGTGGCAGGTCTCTATTGTTTCGGAGCGAAGCCTTCATATGCCCGATCGCGCCGTGGATACTACTGGGCATGATCAATTATCACCTTAGAAAATCGCAATTAGCAATCGACCTTCGTTATTCGAAGGGTTTATGATAAAAAATGGCGTACAGGTAACTGCTGGATTTTCTGAATCACGTTCATTCTAAATTACCTAGGTATTAGGCTGAGAGAGAACTTGGCCTCTTGCATAAAATGGCTTTCTCGAGATCCTTGAAGGGGATAGTGTTGGCTTTTCGTATTAATCAGTGCTAAACTCTTTCAGCCTCACCATGCATGCATACTGCATAGTACTAGTTCAACGCAACAGCGGCAAAGCGAAGCCCTACGTTCTCCAATGGGAGGTGAAAGCTCACCGTCTTGGCCCCCGCTACTGACTCGTATATGCAATATTAATGGATAATAATCACAATATCAGACTTTGTCAGTAGTGTACGGAGTACGAAGTAGTTTTATTTCTTTTATTTCGGTCTATACGTACGGAGTATTAACCTAATTTATGTAAGTACGGAGTATACTACGTAGTAGTCTCTGACGCACTGGCGCGGCCAAAGCGGCTTGCTTGGAAATGTTCCAAGACAATGAGAATCCATTATAAAAAAAAGGAGATTGGATTTTCTTAAGAATTTATATGGTGGTTGTGAAGCAATAATTAAGAATTAATATCTACATTGAATAGATTACCATAAAATTGATTTTTCCGAGGTGCTAAAATGGCAGAAAATACCAGTGAGATCTAATTTTACACTACATACATAAATGAAGGTATGTATTGAGGTCGTATGTACTCCGTATATACCTACCTAAATTAGCCCTAATATTTAGCCCACACTTTAGGTAACTGCCTTCCCGCCTGCCTATTAAAGGCAAGAAGGGGGTCAAAGCGAGTCCTTGCTAAGATCCTCTAATGTTGTGATTCGTGGGCAATGGCAGACGGTGTGGGCGATAAAATAATAACAGCAACTTCTACTAACTTACGTATGTACATTATAGAAATGTGGGTTGATTGCTTTCAGAAGGCTGAAGGACTTGAAAGCTGTCCGCGGTGTGAACTAGGAGCGATTTATATATATTGCTAGAACCCGATTCCGCAGTTTCTTCAAGAACGAAACGAGGTATTAGCAAAGTACTACTACCCCTGGGCAGCTGTCTAACACGATATACAGGAACATTTATTCAGCAAAACTGTCAGCCTTGTTAGTCGTCTGCTCTGCAACTAGCCCCAACACCACACGAAACCCAGGATCTTACTATTATCTTCATCACAATTGCAATAACGCTTGTATAATGGCGATCGAGGATGGTACCATTACCGAGTATTTTCCAGATTCTCCGGTCATGGATGGAGAGATTTCTAAGGGGTCGAACTCGTCGCTATCTACGAAGATGATGGACAATTTCAAGCTTCTGGAGAGCCGCCTAGAGGATATAGAGAAGAAGTATCAAGAACTCTTAGGGAAACAGGGAAATTCGGAGAATGAAACCGATAATAAAAAGGGGGATAGCGCAAATGAGGACGATAAACACGAGGAGAAGAATAAGGAGAAGGAGAATAAGGACAAAAAAGACACGACAGAGCCCGAGCTGGATGAGAACGCCCCCCTAATTCCCAGTCTGAATCATCTCTCCTGGCCGCAGTGGGTCAAGCTTCAACTTTCCGAAAGGGAATGGGAAAACAAGACCGACGAGCAAAAGAAGAAAGACCTCAAAAGACGAAAAACGAAACCCAAATCGTATGTCATCGATGTCGTCGCCGACATGGGTGACTTGGGACTTCCGGCTAACACAGAGAAGAAGGTCTCGGCCAAATACTCTGGAATTCCTTGCCGCATCCGCATTAACTCTGAACACATATTGGATGTCTTAAATGAAACCACCAATGTGGTTTTACCGCAGAAGTGCCAGTTACTGCACCCTTACAAAGTCATTGTCGACCACTTGGAAGGAATCAAAGGATATGAAAACACTTTACAAGAAGAGTTGACAAACGCAACGATGGCTCTTGCCTCTAAGACTAATGATGGCGAGAGCCAGGCCCAGGGAACAGAGCCAAAGTCACCTCTCCCCAAGGAAACCAATGGGACTTCTTCGACAGAGAAAGATCAAAAATCTCCGAGCAAAAGCAAGACGTCCAAGAGCAAAGAAGAGGAAGATGTTGAGCTTGTGCAAGAAAAGATAGCGCACTATCGGTGCTTTATCGAGCTCCTTGAGACGAGGCTAGCACCAGAAATTGAAGTGGCCAATTCCATCAGGGACGGAACAGCGGAGAAGATTTTATTCTGTCATTTATGGCATCTTTTCCCACCAGGAGAAACCATTTACTACCAAAGTCAAAACCGAAATGAGCCTCCTCAAGCAACTCAAGTTATTAAGGTCAGTGGAGGTCGGGCTAAACTCCCAAATTCAACCAAGGGTTTCCGTGTAAGTCATATTCAGCCTGACCAGTACCAAAACTAAAGTCTAATTTAAGGACAGTGGTATAGATCCGAGGATGTAAACGCGCTTCGAAAAGTTTCACCATTCACAATTGACGCATTTCATCTTGATTTTGACGGAAAGAAGTTTCGTCTTATCCAAGTGAAGCACGAAATCCCGAGATTTACTGGGGAAATGCCAATCACCTCTTTGAAAGTATTCCCTATTCGTTTTTTTCCGGGGCAAAAGAGAACTACAGCAATGCAATTGCTCTTGAATCGAGGCTTGAACTTCCGAAGCTTGACCACGGTAGGCGTAGCTCACCGCGAGTATCGGGGTATGAGTCTTGATCTCGAAAGGGAAGATATAGACAGTCGAGTAATCATCGACTTCAAGCTAGCCCCTGTCATTAATCAATCCGGTCAACAGACAGATGAAGATGACCATCAGAGCGACAGTATGGGCCGCACTTTTGGACTCCGCCCCTTAACACAAACAAAGGAGACCGAGGTTACAGAGGTCTTTGGAATGTTCGAAGATCCTGATTTAACCCTCTACAATGATCATACTTACGACTGCGACAAAACCGATAAGCTTTTCTCCAAACACAGATTTCTCAGCGCTCCGTCGCAGGAGATGAATTCTGAAGATCTGACAGATGAAGAGCTGCGTCTTCTTCCGGGTGCAGTTTATGCATATGTCCTCCGCAGCCGGAAGTATTGTAAGTATCATCTCCAAGGCCTGGGGCAAAGTTGCTGATGGTTTATTACAGGTAAATGCGACATCAACTTGATCAAAGAGATCACCTTGTATAAGGAGGCTTTCGACGATTTGGTACTACCGGACAATTACAAGAATTTGATGAAGTCCTTGATTGGTCAGGTAAGTTCATCATCTTCCTGAAACAATTTATACACTCCTTGTCCTAACATGTAGGCAGCATTCTATGGGATCCAGACCCGTGGAACAGAAGACGGAGGATGAGGATCCAGGAATTAACCGGGCAGACTCACAGTTGACTAGCGACGGAAATAACCAGCAGGATACTCTCAGCCTTGTAAAGGGCAAAGGTGGAGGCCTTATAATTCTTCTGCATGGGGTTCCCGGGGTTGGTAAAACCTCGACTGCTGAGACAATCGCCGAAGCTACTGGAAGACCGCTTTTACTTGTGACATGCGGTGATGTAGGAGGTACTGCGGCCGAGGTAGAGAAAAATCTGGAGCAAATCTTCACAAATTCGCATCGCTGGGGTTGCGTACTCTTGCTTGATGAAGCCGAGGTCTTCCTCGCTAAGAGGAATTTGCAAGACATAACACGAAATGCCATGGTGTCGGTCTTCCTGCGCGTTCTAGAGTTTTACTCAGGCATCCTGTTCCTGACAACTAATCGTGTCGGCACTATCGATGAGGCTTTTAAGTCCCGTATCCATATCAGCTTGTATTGTAAGTGATCTTCCCTTGAAAGAACTAACATCGTGAGCTGACTGTCCCACCTTAGACCCTCCGCTTAACTGGAAAACATCCAAGTTGATTTGGCAAGTCAACATGAAACGCTCACAATCAAGAGTAGACGTCGACAAAGACGAGATTCTCGGATTTGCAAAAAAGCACTTCTTCCGCTCCGACGAGAACAGCCGATGGAATGGTCGACAAATATACAACGCCTTCAAAACGGCAATCGCACTGGCCGAGTTTGAGGGACAGAAGAACGGCGGTAAAGAAGGCCAGAAGCCGATGTTGACAGCATCTCACCTGCGCCAAGTCAGCCGTGTAGCTAAAAAGTTTGATGAATACCTCCTCGAAACTCATGGTGGTGAGACATTGGCAGCCATGAACCAGCAGCAGCAAGTCCGAGCAGACAATTTTGGGCTGGACGACCAAATACAGAAGCTGAAGCGTCGCCCAACGAAAAATCGTATGCTGGATCTGGACGAGCTGCCGTCTAGCTCTGAAGAGGACTCTGATGGAAGCAGTAACTTCTCTGCATCTAGTGAGGAGGAAACTGACTCTGAGAAGGACAAAAGGAAATCAAAGAAGAAGGCTGACTCCTCGAAAAAGAAGAAAAGTGAAAGTAAAAGGCACAAGTCGAAAAAACGCTCAAAAAATCAAGAGGATGACTCATCAGATGCTTCATCATAGGAATTTCTATTTGCGAATGGGTTCTGAAGATAAACATTTGAAGCTGTGTGTGAAACTTAAGTTGCTTCTGTATTTAGACCGACTCAAGCAACGTTTCTGAACTAGGAATCCCATTCATCATCTACCGTAGCTGTGCTTATTCCACACACTGATGGCACTGTATAACTCTCATTGTCCCCATCTGCCCAAACAATAGTCCCGTCACTTTCTTTCAAGATATACTTATACTCGAAAGATTCCCCAGCCGGCAAATCCACGGTAACGAACCATAAATGATCTTCATTCGTGTAATCTGCTGCACTTAGGGCTAATGCGTTGGAGGTATCCCAATCACCCAGTTGGCTGATTGAGCCGGATAACAACATCTCTTGCCCGTAGACTGTTGTTGCGACCAGATCAAATGTCACCGCTACCGATGTAGGGACAGCACAGGCAGTAGACGAAGTTGGAAGTGTGCTCGTTTTACTAGTAGTAGCTATGCTGCTCTTGCCAGTGGTAGGGGTGGTAGTAGCTGTGCTAAGAGTGACAGTACCAGTTCCCCCGGTCAGAGTAGCCGGCCATGCTGTATCAGTCGCCGTTGAAAAGGTCCCAGTCGCAGACGTGGCCAGACACGTGGCCGGTACAGAACTTGCGCTAGACTCACCCCAGGGAGGGGGCATGATTGCATTTCGGGCATTATTGGCTGTTAGCAATGCAGCGTAGGACCATGTAAGGTCTCTGGCGGAGAGTTGGGAGCCGTTATCCTTGCTGAATTCCTCGGCCATAGATCCATTGCTCGCGGCATATGATTTCTGTGGGTCTTAGCAACCTAACTAAACTGATATCCAGATTTGATAAAGAATGTTTCTTACCACTATATTCAAGAATCCATCAGCGTACGTGACCACAGAGTCAACAATATCCTCAAACTCCGATGTAGAGGATGAATATGTCCCAGTAGCAGCATCACTGTACAAGTCCTTGAAAAATTCCAGCGAAGTAGAGTCGATAGTGATACTGCCCTGCTGTTTCCATTGATACACTGCGTCATATAGCAACTCCGCCGCAGCCAATGTACACAGAAACCACGGATTCCCGTCATAATAGGAATCTTCGGGGTATCTACCGACAGCAGCAGCGCTGCCTTCGGCAGCATCATTGTTGATGCTATAAATGTCCCTAAACGAGTCCACCACAACTTTGTGGTTAGCTAATGCTCTCGAACTGCAGGGTTGGAATGTCGAATCATCACAGGCAGCATCGGGATCGAAAGTATGGATTGTTCCGAGAAGCGTATTCGCATCTTTACCCGATCGACTCGAGCCAAAATTGGCTAGGATATAATCTCCTAGCCAGAATGATTGTAGGTAACACAATATTTCAGGTGCTTGGCTCTCGCAGTAGGGACAAGAGGAACCAACAGCAGAAGCAAAAGTCGCTCCCTCCACAAGAGCACGGTGTTGAACCGCAATTGTGAAGAACGAAGATCCATCCACTTCCTCCCAGAGGTCTATGTCTATTAGTATGGATAAATGGAGCCAGGTTCAGCGAAAGATTTACCGAAGCCGGTTTGGTTCCAGTATTCCGCCACGTAGGACAAGTCATTTCGCACGAGAGGCCATAGTATATCAGTTGCATACGTTGAGTAGCCATTATCCTTTAAATTTTATCAGGAAAGCATTAGCATGGGAATCCAAAGTGACCAAACCCTGTATACTAACAATTAGCCACCCCCCGAAGTCGATTAAAGCAGTAGCCCTCAAAGCAGGCCCGTCTCTCTGCGGCCGCCCCCACGCGCCTGTAAAAGCCGTTTCGTCGACATTAAATTTCGGCTCAGCAAGTCCTAACCCGCCATCAGAGAGGCTCCCGGAAGGGTTCGAAATGGTCTGTATGTAAACTTGGGAGTCGACGTATTCTTCAATGACACCCTGTAAAGAAGTTTCGCCATTCCGGAAAAGATCAATGAGTACTTTGGCAGTTAGCGCCGCATCACGAGTCCAAGTGTAGTAATCTATAGATGTAATTAGCATTAGGGCTTTATGACAGAACCGTAGATTATTTTGCATCTATACAATCCGGGTTTTCTGTGCTGGGTGAAGCAATAATAACACCACTGCTTGCACTCTCTGCCCATATCCCCGAAGATCCAATATTGTTACGGATAGCCTGCACAGAATATCCAGTTTCTGTGGCGAGCCAGGCATCCAGGGCACTGGTTGTAGTTGCGCAAGAGCGGCCAACCATTGAGGCCAGCCCGACGTAAAATATGAGATGGAGATGTTTCATGTTGATAAATTTGGAAAATCTGAGAAATACCCAATGAAATTTCCAAATTTCCTCTTGTTTCAATTGTACTTTTTCAGTAAGCGAGTGGTCTGTACATTAACGCGACTACCTACCTAGGTAGGTATTTATACTTGCGCCCAGGCAATATGCATTATTACGCTCACCGAAATAAATTGAAAAGGTGCAACAGATTCAGAAGCATCCAGACATAGACAAAAAAGAATCTCACTGATACAACGCTGTGCTTTCGTCTAACTGCATGTTTGAGATGTGCTTGCCAGCATAAAATAGCAAATTACCGAGTACTCCACTACAGTACATATGTATGGGGCCGACTGTGGATATCAACTGCCGTACATACAACGCGGGGAATGACTTCCTCTGTCACTCTGTGAGGCTTGCACTGGCCTTGCAGAGTGGTCCGTATTGGGATACCTACATACGTAGTCAGAAGGTTGGATGGTAGGTCACTTTGGTGCTATTAGCTTCAGATCCGTCTATCTTCGATTGGATTTCCGAGCACTTGCATTTTTGTTTACAAACGGGCATTATTGACTTTCGAGGTCGCTGAGATTAACGAGGACAATTGCAACAACATTCGGAGAATGTAATAAACCGCTATTAGTCCGTCTCTAACCGAGCCACCCTGAGGAAACATGTGAATTGGCCCGCGCAGCGAAGGATGACTCTGCATGTACTAGAAGCAATATCTAATGAACTCTGGATACATTCTGCTGCAGGCTCGGCGCTTTGTCGGGGCAATTTAACCTCTCATAGTTCAGACATTTGGTTAACTGTTCCGAGAGGCACATGACTACCCTGTCTTTAACACGCTATCCAATCCATCTACGCTCACCGATCATGGCAGTTTTACTTCGTAATAATAACTATGACAGACGAAACACGCTTTACGCGTGCTTCAAGAAACCATATTGTAAACGATATCTATAATGGAGCCAGCCATAACGATCTTTGGCTTTAACTTTCATCAATTACAAGTTACATATACTTAGCACTTTATAATATACATTGATATACCTGTGAGCGTCTAGAATACATTATACTACAATTGTGACTAGACTAATGATAGCGTGACGGTTTATGTGCTTTCAATACGTAGATATATCTAAATTAACTCCGAAGTAGAGCACAAAAGGTAACTTTAGTCCTTGAAACATTACAAACATGTGTGATAAGTATCGCCATAGAAATGTGAAGCCCAAGAGAAGATGCATACCAATGTGAGCTAAATGAGATCTCGAACCTCAGATCGATTTCAACATTGTTAGGTACTTGATCAATTGGCTCTAATCCAATTCGCAAAGAAATATTTCAATTAATCTTTTCCTGTTCGCGAGCGTGCAGCCTTCCGTATATGACTCGCTTTGCCTACGTACACAACTAAATGTGACAGTCAACCAGGCAGATAGCAAATTTTAAAAACAATCAGAAGTAATTCTGAGAAATTTACTTGTTTTTCTTTTGCGGCAATTTCTCCCATTATTTCAAAATTATTTCTTTGCATATCGCAGAATGTAATCTGTCGATGGCTGTGTCACGTATCAAAAACCACCTTGAATGGCATTGACGTCGAAGTTAATGGTACTCGACATATCATTCCCCGCCTCAACAATTAGAGAAGTTTGGATAGTAATCTCAATATACTAGGTATCTTCATAATAACCGAGAAATTACGGTGAATAAGCTGTTCATCACTTGGACGTTCTCGAACACCTCTTGCGGCCATACCCGACTGGCTGCACTAAGGGTTTTCAACCTAGCTGTGAGCACCTTTCCGGCTCAAATTCGTGCACTCTTTACATATGGTGCTGTTGTTCAATGAATATTTCGAAATGTATGGAGTTCCCGAGGATTCGATGTCTCGTATATGTATTAACCCGGCATGGTACAATGCAGGGCGGGCGTCAGATGATCAGAATGATCAGATAACTTCCTCTCGGTCCGAGCGCTTGTAATTTCTGGAGCGAGATACCTAGGTAGCGATGGGCCAGGCATGTATTTCCCGCCAGAGATTTCGAGAAGCCACATATACCTAGGTACATACCGAAAGCTACATAATCAAAAAATGGAAACAGGTCGGAAACTGGCTTTCTCACATTGCTCAATCTATCCCACAGGTAGAAAGAGCCATATTTGCTTCTCTAAAATTTACGTCTGGTAGGTAGCGCTGTCATAGCATTCACAATAATCACTTTCAGAGCGTTACATAAAATAGGGCCGTATCTGTCAAAGCTGCGAGAAATTCGTCAATAAGTATGCATTAAAAGTTCATGTAGGGCTTGTTTACTTTGTATATTCTAAGAGCATTGATGTTCTTTTGTTGTCATTCATTACTCAAGACACAATAAACACAGTGATAAGATTACTCTTCTCATGCAGCATTATTTCTGCTGGCATGCTAGCTGAAAGGCTTTTACATGCAAGAAGGGTTTGGGCATGGGAGATATGTGACACACTGTTTATCTAGACAATTCGATGGCAAACACTAAGATTAATCAGAGAATCCTCTTTTTGCCATGTATAAAATCTCTTTTGTATGTTTCACGCAATGTGATGTAAATTATCAGTGACTGGGGGCAAAGAGGGACCTGTGGAGTTGGAAGAGTATCTAAGTGGAGTATTCTTGTAAAGCAACATAGTACAGATTGTAAGCGCTGTGAAGTACTTAGAGAAAGCGACGTGAAATCATAGTGTTGATCCTAAAACTCACTTATTGCTATCAGTAATGTTAGAAATTTTGGCAGAATCTGTTGTATATCTTCCTGGATTCAACGACATGTTGATAGAAATATCAACATTGTCCTTACATGCTATGCACATATATTGTCTAGATACTTCCAAGGTTCAGATGTTTGATGGCAGTCCATATAATACCTAGATAGGCAATTAACTGCCCTTCATCACTGCTGTGATTGTCCCCATGTTCTATATCCTCCTTTAAACTCCTCAGAGACCGCTATATCTAAAGGTATTTTCTTATTTCTTTGTTGCTTTATTTTAAGTGGAGCTTTTCAGTGTGCTTGGTGGTTAACTACGGAGGTGGGCACCAAAAGTGATGGCAATGCCCAAGAGAGACCCACCAACCTAGTGGCTATTAGCGTGTTTCAATGATACATGGGATTACATCAAAATTACTATGCGAATCTAGGTACATGCAAAACATTGAAGACATAGTCAATTATTCCCAAGCTGCCTAACGAATAAGAAACCGTATTTAGCAAATTTGAAGTTATTCGGAGCCCCCTAATATCCCCAGTTCCACCACATCCTCCCAATCCCCCTCATCCTCCATATATGCCCGGCACGAGAGCACGCCTTTACGCTGGCAACGTTGACGCTGATCCCCCCGAGGCCGCCCTTCCGGATACTCATTCCCACCGTCTAGGCGTATGATTTCTTGTATATGAAAAGGGATTCTCTCAATCCAAGCTTGTATACGATGCTGTGGGAGCTTTTCCCAAGCGTCATACCATAGTTTTTTAGCTGTCTTTCTATCACCTGGGGCGCCTTGAAGAGTTGTACGATTTTTAAGCCAAAACCAGGTTGGTTCAATTGCATTCAAATCAGGGGAGTTTCCAGGCCAAAGCAAGCGGTCAATCTCATGGAATGAGTAAATCTCTTTTTGCTGGAAATGGGCATGCGCAGGGGCATTATCTTCCATTATAATTGTTCCTGGCCTTGAGCGCTTGCATTCCTTAGCAAAAGGAAGCAGCTTTGGTACAAGAATTTCCTATATTATTATTAGCATTAGAATCATGTTTATATGGAGAATGACTATACAGTTTGATAGCGATACCAATCAATGCCACCCTTGCCCTTTCGAACTAGCTTTCCATTTTTGGCAGTAAATCTGAATACTGGTTTCCGGCCACGCCGAGGCCGTAGCTCAAGATTTCTAATAGCTTGATTCAACTCCCATTCTTCTCGAGCCTGCTCTTCACGCGCTCGATTTGCAATCTCCAACTCTTTTTCTGCTCTTTTTGCTGTTGCTCCGTTCTCCGGATCATATATATGACAGGGACCTTTAGCATCGTACGAAAAGCAACCCCAAAACATGAATTCAGAAGCGTTCTTATAGCGCCGGCGGATAACGGTAGGATCGTAGCATTCAAAAACCCTGCGCCAAACCCGATTAGAGCCCCTCCGGTGGCCTAGGATTACAGATGTCTCATCTGTCCATATAATATTCTTCCAGTCCTCTAGGGTCCAGTCTTTGTGGGCGAGGGCAAAAGCGAGTCTTTTTTGTCGTATACTATCAGTCAGACCAGGTTTCCAAGTTGGCTTGCATTTTCTAAAAGAATTTNATTTCAAAAGACGTAGAACAGAGGTTGTAGAAATACCAGCTTCAAAAGCGAGATATTCAGCAGATTTCTCGCGACCAGCGCGATCCTTAGTTATACTTGCTATAATTGAAGCCTCAATCTCCTCAGTTACCGTTTTAGGACGGCCACTGCGCTTCTCGTTGGCAACATGCTCGTGCTTAATACAGGGATTGATTGTAGGATCAAATCCATGCGCTTTAGCACGTTTTACGATGTTATAAACACTCCTTTGAGGGATATTAAGCATCGTAGCAACGTCTTGAGGCTTCATATTTGCAATCATCACTAAGGTCACGATCTGGGCACGGAATTCCGTTGAATATTCCTCTCTTGCCATCCTGATCACGAGAAGTGAACGATTTGATGTCAAAACCGGTGTAAAGCGTATCAGCGAGGTTAGATTCCTAAATACTCAAAAATATTAGTTAACTAGTAAAAGAGCGGTGTAGCGGGATAGAATATTCACTATAATATACACCGCGAGCTCTGTATAATCATAAAAAACTGGTGGGAATAGCTTCAAATTTGAAAAAAGCAAAGAATCTGTTGGGAGCGGTCNTAGTATTTACCTGGGTAATCTCAGTACCAAAATTTACACGCTAGACATGCGGCTAGCGAGTTAGTGCGGTTTAGCGTTTTGCCATCACTTTTGGTGCCCACCTCCGTATAGAGATCTGTTTTATCTTAGTCAATCATCACTGTTACTGTTTACGCTCAGTAGGTTGCGCTCCCTTCCATTTCAGCCTATGTCCCTACCATTTATTATTCAATCCTTTGGTTAGATGGCATAAACAATTCAACTACCAGGGACTTACTACGTAGTAAAGATAAAAATTTATGACTTAAAGTGATGCTATGACCTCATCGCTAATATTAGATCCGCGCCTAGACTGTATCTGGACTAGCGCCTGGTATATCCGCTGCAGCTCGGTCTCATTGCCCGAAGAACCCCACCCGGCCCGAGTCATCGTGCCAAATGCGGGCTAGCCTCGGCTGAGACCTACACCGAACGATCCACACCTTCTCTTGTTCGGGCTCCGCGATGAGCTTCACTTTGTTGTTCTTCCGGTGAAGAGGAGAAAAATTTATTGATTGCTTTGCTTGAGCCTTGCCGTCGCTGTTCTTGGCCAACTTTTTAGCTAATGGAGCATTTATTAATAACCTAGTCGCCCTTGCTACCTTCCCTCAAGTACATTTTATCTTTTGTTTCTTTTCCGTCTCTCCACTAGATCCTCCTTTAATATCTCTATTGTCAGTGGATAGTTAACTAGGTATATATACTTTGCTTTTTTTTCGTTTCCGTCTTTGGACATACAAGCGCTGTGGCACAAGGAACAGAACTTTGGACTACGGTATTTTGAAGTTGACGAGTTACATACAGCTAAAGTCAAATGGCTAGTCGGTCAACATCACGACGTTTCTTGCGATATGCAGCTATAACTTCAGCAGCCACTGTCACCGCAACAGTAGGCCTCTACACTCTTCGCAGTCGTCGACCTCTCGATGCCGACTACTCCAAAGCGCCATCGTTCCTTGCCAGTCCACCGCAATTCCCCAGGATAGCCTCACGCCCCGAGCAAATCGCAGCACTGAAAGAAAGCACCAGCGCAAAGCCAGAAGACGTTTACGATTTGTTAATCATCGGAGGTGGTGCAACGGGCACAGGTATTGCTCTCGATGCAAGGACGCGTGGACTCAAAGTCGCCCTGCTCGAGCGCGACGATTTCAGCAGTGGTACGAGCAGTAAGAGCACCAAATTGGTTCACGGAGGTGTGCGGTACCTCGAAAAAGCCGTAAAGGAGCTAGACTACGAGCAGTACAAATTGGTCCGCACTGCACTGAAAGAGCGTCGGTATTTCCTTGATATTGCTCCTCATCTGTCCAACTCCTTACCACTGCTGCTACCAATCAAGCATTGGTGGCAGGCACCATACCTCTGGTTAGGCACTCAGTTATACGACCTGCTGGCCGGTTCCGAAGGACTACAGTCCTCGTACTTCATGCCGCGTGCAAAGGCCTTGCAGGAGTTTCCGACGCTAGATGGGAACAAGATAGTCGGCGGATTGGTATATTATGATGGTCAGCACAATGACTCCCGCATGAACGTGTCCTTGGCCATGACGGCCGCCCTATACGGTGCGACAGTAGTGAATCACATGGAAGTGACGGCCTTGGAGAAGGATGCAGCTGGAAAATTATGTGGTGCCAGTGTCAAGGATTGCCTTTCGGACGACAAAGAATTCGTGGTCAAAGCACGTGGTGTGATTAATGCAACTGGCCCATTTGCGGACGCCATCCTACAAAAGGACCAGCCCTCGATGAAAGAGATAGTCATGCCGAGCAGCGGTGTACATATCGTTTTGCCTCAATGGGTCGGTCCCAAGCATCTCGGCCTCATAGATCCCTCGTCAGACGGTCGTGTCATCTTCTTGCTACCATGGCAGGGCAAAATGGTGGCTGGAACGACAGACCAGGCATGTAAAGTTGAACAAGAACCTATTCCAGAGGAGGAGGAAGTGAATTGGATAGTGAAGGAGGTCAACCGCCTTCTGGCAGAGAACGTTACTCTTAAACGTTCTGACGTGTTGTCGACATGGTCCGGTAAGTGGAGTAGTTCTCTGTATTTCTCTTCTCCATTGACCATCGTTTTACCCTTCTTTGCTACTTGATGGAAGCTAACAGGCCGTTGCAGGAATCCGACCTCTGGTTCGAGACCCCAACGCCAAAAATACCGAGTCGCTGACCCGCAGCCACTTAATCACCGTTTCCGACTCGGGCCTCTTAACTTGTGTCGGTGGCAAATGGACGACATACCGTGAGATGGCCGAAGATGCTGTCGACACTGCAATAAAGGAGTTCAAGCTGCAGCCACAAGGACTACTATCGTGTCCTAACATCACTGGCACGAACACACCTGCTGTACATCAAAATTCACTGAATGGCTCGTGCCAGACGCAGCAACTGCGCCTTATTGGAGCTCATGGATATTCCCCGAAACTTCGTGATGAGCTTGTTCAGCGTTTTGAGCTAGCAGACGACGTCGCTGATCACCTTGCACGCAATTACGGCGACCGCGCTTGGGAAGTTGCGAAGCTTTCATCCCCAACTTCAAAATCTGAACACCGTATTGCGGGCGCTTCTTACCCATTTATTGACGGCGAGGTCCGCTACGCGGCCCGAAATGAGTATGCTATGACGGCGGCGGACATTGTCGGTCGACGTATGCGCCTAGCCTTCTTGGACGTGCAAGCAGCATTGAAATCTCTTCCAGCTATCATTTCAATCTTGGGTGAAGAGCTGAAGTGGAATGAGGCAAAGAGACGTCAGGAGTTTGCCAATGGTGTCAAGTTTCTGCGATCCATGGGTTTGAGAGATGAAGTTATCCTGTAGAATACTTATCCTTGTGTTTTCTTTGTGTTTTTGAGTTTTGGGCAAGCGATCTGTGTTTTCATATTGTTCTTGGTTGTATGCTATTATAGAGGGGCCTGGATTTCTTTCATATCTTCGGGCAGAGAACAATAAATGGAAAAGAAAGAATCAAAGAAAGAAAAAATACACGTCACTGTCCCGACATTAGCTATGCTCGTCCTGGTGGTTAAAGATCAAAGCGCAATTGGTACCGTCGTATCTATTGAAACCGTAGTGGGTTAAGAGGACCCATGAGCCCAGCCTATATTCGATGTCCCAACAGGATAATTCGTAGATATTGAGAAATAATCCCTTCCAGTCAGCCCACCGTCGATATTCAGAAATAGGCTGTAAACACCCTCGCCATTGCTTGTCATCGCCGTCGGAAGGCGCGGATATCTGAAAAAGTCGAAGACCTGGAGATACTCGAGATCCTCCGACGTGACCGTCTTCTTTGGTATGGATTCGGCCGACCCAGCTGGCCGCTGA
Source organism: Trichocomaceae sp. PYS4502 (assembly GCA_023625875.1). Lineage (NCBI taxonomy): Eukaryota > Fungi > Ascomycota > Eurotiomycetes > Eurotiales > Trichocomaceae > Trichocomaceae sp. PYS4502. Next base: position 8,363 of record JAMAFX010000250.1, on the reverse strand, counting down.
ATAGCAGATATGTGAATTTCATAGGCCCGCCTATGGTATATGTAAACGAATTGATAATGGTAAAGAGAGAAGTGCAGAATGAACATACCTCCGCATCATGGCGAGTGCTTTGGGTGTTGATGATGTCCCAACATTGTTAAGTGGCGATTCCATGCGGGACTGCTTGCAAATATAATTTAGGAGTTGAGCATATTGGTGGGATATGCTCCAGTATTGACCCATCTGATAAAGAATGGAGATGAAAAATTCGCAATTCGGATCTGTTTCGGCACCAGTACACGCGGCGTGTACAAGCAAAAGACGAGCAGCTACATACAAAGAAAATGCAAAGTGGGGCCCCAGTAGATTAAGCATGCCTGTGTTAACGACGTCCTGAGCGATCTCTCGCAGGCTTTGGACGGCAGTAAGGCAGCGTTGCGAAGCATAAAAGGACGGCGTGAAGATATAAGATCGAACTGTTGGATACGCAGCACACGAGTGCAGGCGTACAACGGAGGTCACAAATGCAGCATGCAAATTTATCCAGTTTGAAATCTTGCTCGTGGGGTCCGAATGACATAGCTGGGAAACTCTGCTATAATCGTCTGGTAGATTGCTGAGCCACGCATTCAGCTCGTCATCGAGTTCACGATAGGTATTTTGCCATCGTTCTACTTCAGCGAAGGAACAGATGTCTACAGGAGTTTGGAGAAACATTTGAATGCGGCTGAGTGATCGCATCACCTCGCAGTGATAGGAAAAGCTTCCTAGGTTCTCTGGTTGGTCAATAAGTATACTCGACCGGCCAGGACCACGAGAATAGCGTGTCGCGACCGGTCGGTTTTGCGAGAATAAGTCGTAACGACATGGAAGATAGCGATCAATTTCTGATTCTTTCAGAAAGAAATCTGCTGTTGTGGCCACGGTGGAGTACCGCTCAATTATATAAATCATCCAGAACAGCCGTCGACGACCTTCTTCTTCAATCCAAGAACCGGGCTGCGGAAGAATGCTGTCGTAAATTGGACCAGAAGGTATCTTGTCATGAGCAGTAGACACTTGGGATAATCCTGATTCAACCTGAAGATTGAGCTGCAGGACAGTGCGGACCATCACAGCAACGATATTGACGCTCGGCAAGCCATCGGATGATCCTAGAAAATCCCACGCGAGAATAACGAGGGCCTGGATCGATTTCACGGAAGGATTTTGCAGACTATGAAGCAGAACTTTGTCCCTGGCAGCTGAGTGGTACCGTTTGCGACAGTCGGGCGTCAATGATGGGTCTTGACTGAAGCGCAGGGCAGTTGCGACAATGGCATAGAGCAAAATGCGATCTACCTCGTCCGGGGTGGATGAGCCGAAGAATCCGTCGACAGTTGCTTTTCGATCCAGAATTGGACACCATGTATTGACGTGCTTGAAGTACAAATCCACAAGATTATAGAGTAATTCACCTGTGGGCAAGTCTGACGGCCATTCGGTTGTTTCCGTTAATCCGGTATTGTTCATTAACGATTGCACGGACATCAGCTCCGAGGCGCGAGTAGGGCGAATGGCTTCTGATTTTTGGAAATCATGAGGCTGAGTCTGTATCCGTGGCACTGGCTTACATGGGTGGAAGCGTTTGTGGTGCTCCTCTATGGGTACTGACCCAGTCGATTCTATGCTGTTATCCTGAGCGTTGAAATGGCCTTCTACTCGACAACCTAACTTCTGCAACATTGCCTCTAGACGATTGACCTTATTCTCGAGTCCTCGCACATACCCGGTGCGAAATCCTGGCTTCTGCCGTGCTCTATAAATGCACTGCCGTCCATGGAGCGTACACCACCCACACGCGGGTTCTGCACGATCACATCGCACTTTCCGAGCTTTGCAAAGCTCGCACCTTCAGGCTCGTAATCAGATAGGAGTCATCGCTTGGAGAATCAGGGATAGAACACGCACGCCGTGATGGCTAAAGGTTTCTTCCGTTGTTCCAACCCCTTTGCGTCATCTTCCTCCGTTTGACTGCCAGGGACTGGAGACTCTCTGACTACAGAGTTGGCCTTCATCGTTTCATATCTTGTACTTCGTCAATCTTTATGGGAACTTTTATAAGAGGTACGAGAACAATTGTTGCTGCGAGAATCCATCCATGGGATTGTCATTGGAAAATCACGTTGTTCACCCGCACGATCCTCGGTGGGGCGTCTTTGAAGCATGTGAATATAAATCCCACGGCCGGCGATCGCTGGCCTTTGATCTTGTCAAGATGTCGGGGTGGTCCAGGGAAGGTCAATGAACATGATACCTAGGTACATATGCCATGGTTTCGATCCCTCTTAGTTTTTTTTTTCCTTTTACCGCTCCTAGGCTCGTGCTCCAATCAATGTACGGGTTTCGAACTATTATTACTATATTTATTATTGGGCGTAGATCCTAGGCGTATTGAAGTCCAAGATGGCGAACATGATGGCGCAGTAACTGATACCTAGTTAGCTAGTTAATGGCCAACATTCACCAATTCCTCAAGAGTCACAATGACTCATTGTGAATGACCTCAGAGGCTCACAGTCTATATAGTATATATTTATAATAAGTGATGATACAACCGTGTCAATTATGTAGCCGGCTAATCGCACAGTTACCATTTAATCTGCATGCTACAATGGCTGACCCCCGAGTGCGCAACATGGATGCTTTCACGCCCACGACGCACGCCAGCATCACGCCGCTCCTCGACCCGGTTGCGAACCGGCTCAAGCGGCCATTTACAGTCTGCGTGATTGGCGCGTCGGGGGCCATCGGCGCTGGAATCGCCAACTCATATGCCGGCGCTGGCTGCAGCGACCTTATTCTTGCTGGGAGAAACCTGGACAAGTTAAGCGGCGTCGCCGAATCGCTTCCCGAAGGTATCTCAATACACATCCAGCAATGCGACATTACGGTCGCGGATTCTGTGCGTGCTCTCGCTGAGTTCACATCCTCTGCTTTTCCGTCACTCGACGTCGTGGCGCTGGTGAGTGGCATCTCCGGAGCCGTCGAATTACGCGTCACCGATGGCTCGCCCGAAGACGGCGCCTGGGCGCAAGTGTTTGCTACCAACACGCTAGGTACATACCACGTGGCTCACTATTTTGTACCCCTTCTCCTCAAGTCGGAGACCAAAGCATTCATGGTCGTCGGCTCAATTGCCGCCTGCATTACCAAGGGCATCATTGCCAACACGAAATACTGCGTTAGTAAATTCGCGCAGGCGCGGATAGTTGAGTCCGTCGCTGCACAGTTCAGCGATGAGGGGCTGTTGGCCGTCAGCGTCCACCCCGGCGCGGTTGAAAGCGCAAATGCCGTGGCAAATTCCCCTGCGGAATTTCTAAAGTGTAAGTACTAAGCAACAATTCACCGGATGGTTCTACGTATAGGGCGCGTCTTGCTGATTTGATTGCGAGGCAGATCTGACAGACGATCCCCAGCTCTGCGGGGCGTTCTGCGTCTGGATAACCCGAGAGCCATCTCGGTTTCGCTGGCTCAGTGGAAGGCTGGTCAGTGCTACGTGGGATCCAGAAGAGCTACTGGCAAAGAAGGACAGTATTATCAAAGGCGACCTGCTAAAATTCGAGGCCAGGACGACATTAGATCAATGACATGCGATAATATCCCCACGAGACGGTAGTTATTATCTTAGTTGGTTACCTTAGTTACATACATAAATATCTAAGTATAAATGCACATTTCCTAAACATCGACGCCGATTACAGTGGTTACGTTGTATAGAATTCCAGGATAATTGTAATAATGAACAGAGCATAACCTAATACTTCATGGCTTGAATGATAGAAGTTGAAAGTTATGGTAACTAGTGGTTCAATGTGGATAACGGCTGCAGCATACCACGTGACCTGGGGCGCGCGGATAAGGGCTTATCCGGCAATTTCTCCACAGAATCTCAATGGACCAACTTTCAAGGGTCAAGATTCAAGACTACATAGTAAAGATTCCAGATTCGAGCATATCTACTCCGTACCCAACTTAACATGTTGAAGTGCCAACTAACTTCAAGCCGCCACCCCGCATCAGCACTCTGCGAGTCTGCTGCAGCCAATCACCCCGCATCGAGCGCTCTCGGCAGGTAGCTGCGGTAATTTGCCAGAGCCGTGAGAAACTACCGTCATTGCTCATTCATTGCATGCCCGCTTTGCTTGGAGGTTATATACGTAGTTAACCTACGGTGTATATGTAGAAAGTGTGGCCCTCCTTCTTTCTCTGTTTCTTGTCGTCCTTCTCCTTCTCCTTCCTGTTATTCCCTCCGCCCGTAAACTTCACTATACGCACGTAGGGTTAGGTATACATACTTGCACAATGTCGACCAACCCGCGGTTCGACCCCAATTTCACCCCCTATGTGGTCAACGCCATGGGCCCTAAGACCGACCCCCGCGCGCGTGTTGTTCTGGGCTCTCTGATCAAGCACATCCACGACTTTGCTCGTGAGGTGGAGCTGACCCCGGCTGAGTGGATGCTAGGCGTCGAGTTCATCAACTCCATTGGCAAAATCAGCACTCCAATCCGTAACGAATGCCACCGCATCTGCGACGTAATCGGCCTTGAATCGTAAGTTACATGAGCAAGCGCTGACAATCATTACTTACTGATTGGCTTTGCACAGTCTCGTTGACGAGATCGCCAACAAGATCGTCACCGAGCAGGGCTTGTCCCCTACTCCCAACGTCATTCTTGGCCCCTTCTGGTCGCCCAGTGCCCCTTTCCGTGGCCTCGGCGACAGCATCATCCAAGACCCAAGCCCAAATGGCAAGGTCACCTTCATGCACGGTGTCATCACAGACATGGAGACAGGCAAGCCAATTGCCGGTGCCGTGCTGGACATCTGGCAGGCCTCCGCCAACGGCAAATACGATTTTCAAGATCCAGATCAGAGCGAGAACAATCTCCGTGGGAAGTTTATTTCCAATGACGAGGGAGAGTTCTGGTGGTACTGCTACCACCCTACTCCCTACTCCCTGCCCACTGACGGCCCTGCCGGGGTGCTGCTCAATGTCATGGACCGCTCCCCCATGCGCCCTGCTCACATCCATCTCATGATCACCCACCCCGACTATGCCACAGTCATCAACCAGCTTTATCCCAGTGACGACCCCTTCCTCCAAGTTGATTCAGTCTTTGCCGTTAAAGACGATCTAGTGGTCGATTTCAAACCAAGACCTGGCGACCCAAAGGCCGAGCTTGACCTCGAGTACAACGTCACCTTGGCCCTCAAGAAACATCACCCTAACCCCAACTCCGCGCCCCCTGTTTCCTCCTTCGAGCGCAGCAAGGAGAAAAGCTCCACTCGAATTTAGAGCACCGTGTACCATTTCGTTCATCAAAATCCTACCCGGTATAGATCTAGTACGGTTCAAGTTGAAAATACCGGAAACATCACGTCGTTTTGCATTATTCTTTCATCGCTTCTGAACAGGAGGCAGCTCATGCACTCGTCAGCCAATTTATACTTGCAATGTAAATATTTAGCTTCTCTCTTCCAAAAATAATATTTCACAAACGTTTTGTATGCAGTTCTCTAACGCTAAAATAGCGTACGCCGTACGTTAAACCACGTCTATGTCGGAAATACCCACTTCCTGTTATACCCAACATTCGCCGGATATCCCCCCTGGGCCCTGTCCTACCTAACTATCGACTTTGACTACAGCAAGTAACTAGTATGAGAAATGTAACATTATGATCCATGCTATCAGTTTCTACTACTTTCGAGTTGTTAGTTAATGGTATACCGACTCGTGGTTTTAAGAGTGAAGTTTCTTTGTTGTTTATTTCTTTGTTGTGCTTAACCTTTGTGCTTTGTCGATTCTTACAATGATTCCTGGGATCCTTTGTACAACATGGAAAGGTTACTAGGAGATATTGGTCTGGTGCGACGTACCTACCTAAATAGGTAATTAAACACGTCCATTCCTTTGAAATAAAATAAATTGGACTTTTTGGAGGGAGCCTCGTATAAATATCCACATCCGTCCGTCGAATATGCTTCGGACGGGAATCAGGTCCCAGGGCTATCTCACATTATCCAGTCGAGAAACATGGCAGTGACTCCAGAAAAAGTATATGCCCTTCGACCCGGGGCGCTCATTCTTGTCACAGGTGCCAATGGTTATATTGGGTCACACGTTGCCGATGTTCTGCTATCGCTTGGTTACCTTGTTCGAGGCACCGTACGTGCTCAAAAGCCATGGCTTGATGAATTCTTCGAGTCGAAATATGGCACTGGTCGATTTGAGGCCGTGATCGTCCCTGAACTGAATGATAGGGAAGCTCTGATAAGAGTTTCGAGTGGTGTTCGCGGCATTGTTCATATTGTATGTACAATGATTGGTTGACATTTACCACCTTGGCTACTTTCGTTGTCGTCCTCGACTTCAAATTCCTTGGAAACATCTGGCTAATAGGAAACATTAAGGCTACGGATGTTTCGTTTGACCCTAACCCTGGGAAGGTTATCAATTATGCCGTCTCCGCTATGGAGGCCATCTTAGAAACTGCCGCAGAACTGTCAGTGGAAAGAGTGGTCCTCACCTCGTCATCTTCAGCTGCATTGGTGCCACAGCCTGGCGTGCACGGCACTATAGTTACAGAAGGTAGGTCCTGTAACAGTCACGCAGAATCGCCACATATTGCCTCCTTTGTCTTGGAACTTTTACTGTTGATTGATACTGAAAATATTTCTAAATACCTGGAATGATGCTGCCGTCAAGGGGGCATGGGATAAAAATACACCAGCAGTAGTAAAACCTTTTACTGTCTATGTCGCTTCTAAGACTGAGGGTGAACGTGCAGCTTGGAGGTGGATTCAAAATCATAAACCGAAGTTCACATTCAACTCAGTGCTTCCCGACGTCGCTGTGAGCACCAAGGATTCGCATCCATCCCTCTTGTTTCAGATTGACTGACTCTTTTTCGCGTCGCTCTTCTCTCTAAATAGGTCGGGAAGGTTCTCCATCCTCAAATGAGTGGCTCGACTATGAAGATGACTGCCGATTTATTGCAGGGAAATGACGGAGTTATGAGACTTATAAATCCTCGTATGTCGATCACCAGACGCGCAACTTCTATCCTCCGAAGGCTTCTGTTGATACTAAAAATTCATCTGCAAACAGAGTGGTACATCAATGTGGAAGATGTCGGGCGCATTCACGCAATTGCCTTACTTGATCCGAATGTCAAATCCGAACGTCTCTTCGCATTTGCTGCCCCTTTCACTTGGACTGACATAATAGACATTCTCCGAAAGCTTCGTCCACTCAACAAAGCCCTCGTGAATCCGCCGGAAAACGAACTTCCTGATTTGAATGACATTGTTCCCGCGAAGAGGGCCGAAAGTTTGCTAAAGTCCTTTTTCGGACAGCCTGGTTGGATTGGATTAGAGCAGTCATTGAAGGAGGGAATTGATAGCTTGAAAGTATAAGACATCTGTCTCGATGATATCAAGAGAACTAGATGTGCATATTGTCTAAGACTACTATAAGCAACAAATCGAGAAATTGCCTATGGTCATTACTTTTTGGCACTCCCGATTAATGTGCATGCCCGTGTTTATCGACATTAGGTATAAAAGCAGACATAAAACCAAGTCCATGCAGTCAATGAGTATCTGACTCAAATAGTGCCGGTAGGCTGTAGCTATGAATTAAACGCCCAACTAGTGAACACTCCGTACATACAAACGATTTGGAGAGCTCGGGTCTCACATCAGAACGGGATTGCCTCGAGATATTGTTGTGCGTAGAGAACGCCCGTTGCTCGGGGCAAAAACTGGACATTCACTCTAGTCATGCAATATGCAGTAGCTACTAGCTAACTTAAGGCAACTAGCGATTACCTAGTCCAGGTTAACTTTTCCAGCGATGCTGACGCTGAGTCAGTCTCAAAGAAACGAGGTAGCTAAGTGTAAGCCCGATGTATATGACTTCGATACAGCTGAGATCGTGTACCTAGGTACGGAGTAGCAAACGGACAATCCCAACACTCGGGAACCAATCGCCAGAATACGCATCTCGCGCTGAGTGGTTGGTACAAGCGTTCAATGCCGGTCGTTATTTGTTCCAGACTTGTTGCGCTTTGCTTTTGCACGGAGGATCGTCACACCTAACAAAGTTCGCCTCCACCACTGATATGTTATGTATTGTAACGGGAAATATCGCAACATCCAAAAGTCTAGCCAAGAACAAGCAATAATTTACTTAGTAAATCATTGAGATTTAAAATGTTATTTTGTGCGGCATAGTACAGTAGCCCGGCACGCTTGGGTTTGATTGATTGATTGATTAATTCATCTAGCCGTCCCAGCCGCCCCACAGGCAGCTATGCGGCATGTAACCTAATCCT
>JAMAFX010000249.1:0-32207 GCA_023625875.1 Trichocomaceae sp. PYS4502 | reverse complement strand
CCTGAGGTTTTCTCTGCCGCATACTAGAGAGGATCCGCATGACAAAAGTCGAGCGGGGTATTAGCAAATAATAATACCAGAGACAATGTCCGCAAGGAATATTCCATTAAATTTTTGATATGTAGTAGTGGTTAGGGTTAGGGTTATACTGGGGAGCGGATTTCGACTGCGTCTCTATTTACAACGCATTATTTCTGTCTCAAATTTGAGCACTTCTCCGCAAGCTAGAAATTTTGCGTACGACCTCAGAATGTAATAATAAACGAAGTAGAAATGGCCCCAGACATGCAACTGGATGCAACTGGCAAATGCAAACCCTTTTCTTAGTGCTTATTCATCCCGTCAACGGTCGCCCGGTCGAGCGCACTAAATATGTATCGTCCATCACATCAGACAAACTTAACCACTCCAACTACCTATATGCATTGAAAATATCTCTGAGCCCGCGGGGCACACACCAATGATCAAAACCGGGAAAAATAAGTAGAGTATAGAAAATACGTCAAAGGATGGACTGGACCGAACCAGCAACCGTGGAGATCGATTCAGAGGACGCCGACTCCGCACTCGGCGATGAACTCTCCTCGTCCAGCACGTCGCTCACACCCAGCGTGCTGCGCTACGAGTGGAAACATGGTCGCCGCTACCACTCATACAATGCCGGCGCATACAGTTTCCCGAACGACGAACGTGAGCAGGACCGTCTGGATATGGTCCACCACGTCTACTACCGCTGTCTGCATAACCGGCTGTTCTTAGCGCCCATCGACCCTAATGACGGTCTGCGCATCTTGGACATCGGCACGGGGACGGGCATGTGGCCGATTGAACTGGGCGACTTGTATCCCGGCGCTGGACTGATTTTGGGAAACGATCTGAGCCCTATTCAGCCGTATTGGGTGCCTGCTAATGTGCGCTTCATGGTCGATGACGTCGAGCAGCAGTGGACTACGTCCCAGAAATTTGACTATATTCACTGCAGGTATATGGCTGGCTCGATCAAGGACTGGCCCCGTCTGATCGGCCAGTGTTATCAGAATCTGGCGCCTGGGGGCTGGCTGGAGCTACAGGAGTCGGCCAATACGTTGTATTCCGAGGATAGCAGCCTGAAACCAGATAATCCCATGGTCAAGCTGATGGATGGCCTGATGGAAGCATGCGACAGGATCGGCCGAACACTGGATCCCGCGCCGTCCATGAAAGGCTGGGTTCAAGATGCCGGGTTTGCAAATGTCAAACAGCAGAGATTCAAACTGCCTGTTGGCAGCTGGCCCAAGGATCCGCGCATGAAAGAAATCGGCACTTTTCTGGCGCTGAATTTCGTGGAAGGCGTGGATGGGTTCACTGCGGTGCTGTTTAAGGATGTCCTGGGCTGGAAACAGGATAAGGTGGAGGTTCTGAATGCCAGTGTGAAAGCAGCAGCGCAGCAGAAGGGTGTTCATCCGCTGTTTGATTTTCTTGTTATTACTGCGCAAAAACCGACAGAAAGCTAACTAAGAAAAAAAAAACAAAAAATTCATGACATGACTATATGAAAATGCCCTTTCGTCGTTTTCGCTTTGGCGGAAGCTATTCCAGGTTCCGAAAGACTTCAAACGGTTGATGGCAGCGTCGGGGCTTTTAACTTATCATGATAAACGACATCCTACCTAGCCCTTGCACAGTCCTGCGAGCAAGACTTCTGGACAGTGGGCGTTGGTTAATTGAGGCTGGTCCCATTATACCTATATACTAAAGTACCTAGTGGTAATAACTTGTCGTCGATGTCTATATCTAATACATCTGAAAGCAGACCCTTATGATTTCCTTGAATAAAAACTGTCAAATGTAGAAAAACAAAACAGCATTGAAACTGCGTCTTCGTTCATGACGGTTAGAGCTATCAGGGTTAGTAGGGTTATTCCAAATCGCATCACTCCACTGTGACTGGGCAGGTGGGGGATGAACAACGCCGCGTGAATTTTCGATACGTACGTATTCAGTCACTGCGTCAACTACCTAGATACAGTCAGTGCTAGATAAACAGACCAACAAAAAAAAAGGATAAACCAACTCTACCAGCCAGACCAAGCAGAGCACAAAACAAGCAAAATGTCATCTATATCATCCATCGAATCCATTCCGACCCCGGACCATTGCACGGCCGACTTCTGCTTGATTCCGGTAAGCAAACAACATCCATGCATTTCTGCAGGTACTAGTTATATAGGCAATCTGACTGAACTACTCAGATCGGAACAGGGTCTGCCTCGGTTTCCGCCCAAATAGCCGATGTGCAGCGCTTGGTTGAAAGGTCGGGATTGAAGTATGTGATGCATTCTGCGGGAACAACGTTGGGTATGCTCTTCTCCTTTCACTGCGATTCGCTTTGAGATTGTCTGATTATTGGCTAATCCTTTTTTTTAAATGGAAAAAGAAGGACCATGGGATAAAGTGCACCACGTTATTGGACAGGCCCATACTATATTGCATCAACAGGGGGTTGTGCGAATTCAAAGTGATATTCGCAGCGGATCGAGGTATGGCCTCTTTAGACGAGACTTAGAGGGTGCATTGTAAATTGCTAATCTGTTGATATGTAGGATTGACAAGGTCCAGTCGTTTGAAGATAAAGTGGCTGCTGTTAATAAATTGCTGGGTAAGGAATAAATGAAGATGTGAAATGGGTTGTTGAGAGGAGGCCATTAAGTCTACATCATAGAGCGTTCCTAGATAGTGAAGAGAATATATTAATTTTTTCTCTGGAAATTAGCGCTATGATAAAAGAAATAACCCCTTTACAAAGCAAAACATATCAACGCCATCGCTATGCATAGTAGAAACTCAAATGAAATAGACCTTCCCGGTTTACTAAATGGAGAGGCCACCCCCGAGGATGCTACCCCAGTCGCCGCCGACCCAGATCCAGTTGCCTACGCTCGGGTTAGCACCACGATTCACATCATCCACGAGTTCGGTCAAGCCCACGTATGTTCCATTGCTAGTGGTGGTACTGCCGCTACCAGCCTCTGTGTTGGTGCCGGGGACAGCTACTCGGCCAGTTGCGTCGGTGACGTTGTTTAGTTTGTCCACCACGTCAATTGCTTGGCCTTTGTCGAAAAAATCTACTAGAATGAAGGTCGGTTGACGGCTAGAGTAGGCCGATTTGCACGTATTGGCTGATGTGAGCAGGTTTCCGGTACCGTTTTGCCCGTTTGTGGTATCGATGGCACCCACGTCGGGTACCTCGATTCCGAGGCCGATGTCCTGGTCGAGGAAATGGTTCATGAAAGGTAGGCGATTTGAAGATAGGGCTGCGGCTGTGTCTTTAGACACGGTTGACGGTCGGTCTGGGAGGCAGGAAAAGTTGGATGCGGACGTGACGTCGTAGGGATTTTCCCAAATGTATGTGAATTCATCCATGAGATATGGTGCGTTGCTATTCGAGGATAAAGAGGCAATAAAGGTTAATAGTCGTGTGTTTTTGTCAATGAGTTCCTGCAAGGTGGGCCATGATGAAATGGCACTTGTTGAAGGTGGTGTATAAGCGTAATTTGTGATATTGGCCGACTCGAAAACGGCACCTAGCTCGGAGTCTGTAGCATCGTCTGAGTTTACTAGTAGGACCGTGACCACTGCAAAATAGATGTTAATTTTTGTTCCATGTTTCATACATGTCAAAGCAATTGATAGGTGTGGACCTACCATCGTTGGGATTGCCATCTAGCCACGCCTTGATTTCGCTCAACCAGGACCCTAGAGTTCCGGCATCGATATATTTGCAATCAGTGTGGCACAGATGCCAGTCGTTATTGTTCTTGTGAACCTGGCCCGTCACCAGTCGCACACCGGCAGATAGCTGAACGGTAGTATTGTAATATCTAGTAAATACCACGAGTTAATTTTTGATTGTCTCCTATTCTTATTTCTCCAAACTCACTGGTTTCCAAACTCCGAATAGTCAGTGCTCGAATCACGCACAAAGGGGCTGTCATGGGCTCCCAGATGGGTAATCTCTCCGTACGATAAGCTGCACAGGCTGGGAGAGTTGTTGCAAGCTGTAGCGTTTCGACGCACGATATCTGATATCGAAGCAGACGAACACGAGATGAAAAATGCAAGCAGATCTAGTGAACGCATTTTGTTGGTTGCCCCCCAAGGTTCTTGTGTATATCACGGAGCAACCAGAAAGTAAACAAATATTTGGTGTTGTAACTATCAGGGGAGGAGAAAGTCTTCGAAGACCAATAAAAAAGGAACAGATACTGTAGTTATAGGCAAAGAAGGTCATAAATTGTTATAAGAGATAAATAGTTAAATAAATAAATACGTACATCAAGTGACAAGAAGGAAAGAGTTTCTGTTGTGTCTCAGGTTGACGACTAATCATCGAGGCTGAGCCAAAGGTGAAGCGGGTATAATTTCTTAGCGCCGATCACTTGGACTGCGGCGGACTGCAGCGACTTCGCCAGGGCTACGGCGGATCAGACAAGCCGTGCCCGCAAAAATCCTGCAGCCTTAATCCTCAGGCTGGCGCGGCAGGCGGCAAAACAAGCGCGGTGCGTTTCTTGGCGTCAAAACTTTCCGAGAAGCTTACCTAATAATCTTGCCAAGAACCAATTACGCATCAAGTTAGTGCAATTGCTGGTTTCTTGACCGAGACGACCAACCTCGCTTTCCTCTTCACGTTCACTGTGCATTCCCTTGCTTAGCCTTCGCTTCTTTCTCTCTTTCACCAAGCCTCTATCTGCTTTGAATCTGGTGGCATTGCTGCTTATTCCTTTCTTGTCCTGCCTGGCAGTAACTCAGTCGCGTTTTAGTCTTCCCAAAAAGCTTGCGTTCTGGAAGCTCGCTGGTCTCTTGAAACAGAGCTCCCAGCTGGCCTTTCCAACCGAAGCCTGCCATATCGTCGTGTAACGGGCGTCTCTCTGCTTTTTAGCAAGAGCCGAGTCGACAGAAATGTCCACCCCAAGCGACCTCCAGGCTCTCTTTGCGAGCATGAAGCCGCGTCCTGGGCCACCACCGAGCGATGGACAGGCGTCTGGTTTCCCTCCATCGGCCTTTCGCGTTGCTAATTCGCAGTCTGAGGGCCAAAGGCTGGGTCCACATTCGCAAGCTCACTCTTTTCATCCCCACGGCTATCACAATCCGTCTGTATCGTCGCCTATCTACAGTCCTGGTCCCACCAACACACCTCCACACCATGGCTCCGACATTCTGAGTCCCAATGTGCCCACCCCGCGCGGCGATCAGTACCAACCACAGCAGCAGCAGCAGCGGACAGCCAGTGCTGATCAAGCTATGAGTTTACTCAGTCTCTTGAAGTTCAGCAGTCAAAACAAACCAAGCTCGCCGCAACCTTCAGCTGCTGTCGGCTCATCTCCATCTCTGTCGGCGGATCACCAAGAAGCTGGTATCCTTGAAGGTCATCCCCCTCATTCGAGAACTATTTCAGCGTCAGACCTCGTCGCTTCCTTCATGTCAAAGCCTGCTGCCGCTTCTGCCGCTGGCCCAGCTGTTGGTCGCGCTAGCGTTGCTGCGGCAAGCACCCCGACAGCTGCCGAAACTCAAGATATGCTAATGCGTCTTCTGGGTCGTTCTCAGTCCAAAGCTGAAGAAGTCAATCACGCCTTTCAAGACTCCTATGAAACCTCTTCGGCGTCCCCTGAAGTAAAAAGCCAGGATCAACCCTCCATGCGTATCTTCGGAACCCCCGATAAGGACGCCGTTAGCTTCGAAGTTCCAAGGCAAACTTCGTCTAAGGGTAGCATTTTTACCTATGTTAATCCATTTGAACAATTAGCTGCTGCATCACCTCGCCGAACTCCCCAGCCCAAGTCTCGCAGCGGCAGCCCTGCAATCGAGCCGCCTCGCAGGAAGAAGGAGGTTAAATCGGAGTCGGTGGAAGCTGCAAAAATTACTGCCACTGCTGATGAGAAAGAAGTAGAGCAGAAAGAGACGGTTTCGAAGGCAGTTGACCAACTAGCCGGACAACTGGATCGTGAAGTGGAGGACGCTTTGACCAGAGCCAATCTGGGGGAAGCCGTGACAACAGCGAAAGTGGATGAAGAAACTGTTAATGAAGTCTTTGATACTGCTACAGATGTGGTGAAAGCTGCTGCAGTCGAAGCAAAGAAAGAAATCAAGATGCAAGACGAAGCCAGTATCATGAAGGCCGTCAAGGAAGTTGTGGAAGAAGCCGTTAAAGATAATGTTGCAACTGAGAATTTGGCAGATAGCTGGGAAAGTGCTGAAGATAGCGCCGAGAAAGTTGACGAACGTGTTGTGAGGGTTTTTAACTTTCCCCTCCGGCCTTTTATCTCGATTCTTCTCAAAGCAGACTCGGGCAAGCTTCCTGCTTTACGTGACGATGGGATCATGGATGTTGCTCGTCTCAAGAAAGAATTTGATCAGCTTGACCGCTGTTTGACCTCGGCAACTGCCCAATACATCATTTATGCGTTGGCTAAGAATGGCGGATTGCGAATTATTCGTCAAGATGATGGCCGCGACAAGCAAGTCTTCCGTTTCGCTCGTGATCGGTTGTTTAACGTTGCATTGAGCAATTCTGCACCCAGCACCTCTAACGGCGCTAGAGATCAAGCCATCATCGCCATTGGAGTCAGTGGGACTGTCTACTGGGCTCCCGTTTTCCAAGGCGACAATGACTTGTTCGAAATGGACACGGTGGAAAGCGAGTGCCTCGTTTTTCCTCCCTACCCGGCTTCTGACGAAAATACGTCTGGTGGCCAGCTGAAAACGCGAGCCAAACCCAGCGCTCGTCATCCGGAGTTTTTCGGTATTGGCCGTGGAAAGAATATTTACATTGTGTCCCCTAAATATGCCGCCCATCTCGATTATGGAGTATCCGGTTCCCAGCGCACTGTTGACACTGAAAAGTTCTTCAAGGAGCGTGCGTTGAAGATATCCACCGGTAAGGCTGGCAAGGATTTCACATTTAGTGAAGATGACACAGTTGTGGCTTCTCTTGACAAGACTGGTCGGCTGAGGTTCTGGGATATTCGTGAAATTGAACAAATCACGGACGGCTCGCACCCGGCTGAAGTGCGTGTGCCTCTGACTACATTTCTCACAGGCTCGCCAAGTGAGAAATCCTGGCCTACCTCCGTTCAGTTTATCGACAAGCTGCGCCCATTTTCTAAAGGGATCGCTATTCGCTACGTTCTGGTTGGCCTAAAGCAGAACCACACTCTCCAGCTCTGGGACATTGGGCTGGGGAAAGCGGTTCAGGAGGTGAATTTCCCTCATGATAATGAATCGGATGCTATCTGCAGTGTTGCCTACCATCCATCTTCAGGCATCATTGTCGTCGGCCATCCTACGCGGAATTCGATCTACTTCCTGCATTTATCTGCACCCAGATACAACTTACACGCCATGTCTCAAGCTGATTATATCAAGCGCATTACTGAAAAGGATGCTACCCTGCCGAAGCCTGAATCTACGGCCTGTTTGAGCGGTATCCGGGAGATTTCTTTCGCTTCCAAGGGCCAATTGAGAAGTCTGGATATTCTTCCGATAAGCAAATCCTCGGGCACGCAGCGCACTGTGGAGGAAGAAGCTG
Source organism: Trichocomaceae sp. PYS4502 (assembly GCA_023625875.1). Lineage (NCBI taxonomy): Eukaryota > Fungi > Ascomycota > Eurotiomycetes > Eurotiales > Trichocomaceae > Trichocomaceae sp. PYS4502. The sequence goes on along the minus strand of JAMAFX010000249.1, from coordinate 24,643 downwards.
GTCTATTTGAGATCTATGCAATGTATTCACGTGGCGTAACTTGCCTGAATATTAAGAGGGAGGATTTGGGATGGTCTCCGGAGAACAAGATCATAGCACCCGTCGATGCGATGAAGGATGGTTACATTGAAGTTAGCGATCTTCTGGCGTTCCCCAACTACGTTGTTGACGAGCCTTCCGTAAATGGAGAACCCGCTGGCGCCGGCCCCAGCCCGTTGAAGTCTGCTAGAAAAGCGACAGATCTCGCTGCCGATTTGGCTACAAATGTGGCTGTCTCGAGAACTGCATCGCCTACCAAGCCCGTGGGCAAACTGTCTGCCGATGAGCAGTCTGAGGTCAACAGTATCACGGATAAAGGAAAGAGAAAGAAGAAGGATAAACTCAAGGGTGTTAGCCCGCACGCCCATGATATGTCCAAGTATTTCACGCCAGCGCAAACTACTCAGCCGGACCAAGAAGAAGAGCGCATCGCCGGAGGTGTTGGCGGTCAGGGCACAAATGGGGAACAGGCGGCTGCGGCTGTTATAAGGGATTCGGTCAATTTCGGCATCTCGAGCGAGCTTGTAAAACAGCTGGAGGAAGGCGTTTCTACCAAGGTTCTCAAGGGCCTTGGCGACGAATTAGAAGGGCTACATAAGCGATTTGACGAAGAACGCCGTGCTTGGGATGCAGCATCGGCTAGCAAGACTGACCAAGTTCTTCGACTCGTCTCTAGCACACTTTCTGACAACGTCGAGAAGAGTCTCTCTCGCATCATCTCCCACAGCATCCGGACTGATGTTTTGCCAGCAGTCATTAGCTCGACATCGACAGCGGTCGGCAAACAGCTAAGTGAAGTTATTTCGACGCAATTTAGTCAAACTTTCCCGCGCGAATTAAGCCAGCACTTGCCCAATTCATTGGCTCGTGCGGTCAAACAGCCGGAAGTGTTGCATTCAATCGCGGAGGCAGTGGCCAACAAAAGTGCTTCTCGCGTGGAGACTGAAGTAGCGAAATTGACGCAGAATGTCATTTCGCCTGCAATCAAGGCTGCAATCGCTCGTCAATCAGAAACGGTTACGCGAGATTTCGAGCAGCAGATCCAGACTCAATCTAGACAGTACGAAACGCAACGCAAGCAGGATTCTGCCAAGATCGACCAATTGATTTTATCCATCCAGTCCTTGAAAGAGACGGTTGAAGTGATGGCGACGAAGCAGACTGCTCTGCAAAATGAAGTAGCAGCGTTGCAACGACAGTTGGGAGCATCACAACAACAACGGGAAATTGCTCCTCGGCCTGCTCCAGCCGCCCAGCCCCCGGCGCCGGTGCCACGTACTGCAGAGGAAGTTGAATTAACTGAAATTGCTCGTTTGGCTGCGGAAGGGAATCTCGAGGAGGCGTCTGTCAGGGTAGGTTATATATGATTAACTATATACTCGTGCATGTTGACTGACAATATCGTATCCAGTGGCTGCAATCATCCCAGCAGGCTGATCTGTTTGACAACTTGTTTGTTCGTCTGAACCCTGCTTACCTGACAACGGTATCTCCTATTGTGTCTCTGTCTGTGGGCGTTGCAGTGACAACAGCTCTTGCGACGAATATCCAAGAGCGGTTAGTATGGCTGGAATATGTTCTTCAAACTGTGAACCTTGCCGTATGTCTCCACCCCTCCCCCCCCCGAAATTTTACTAACGGACTTTTTGGTATAGGACGCCGATATCCGTGAAGTCGCCCCTAAGATCATGGACATTCTCATCCAGCGACTTGATGGGTTGTACATGGCTGTTATAGAGGGGAATCCGCATGACCCGATTTTGCGCAAGATTCCGCCGTTGGCTCGTCGTGCTCGGGAGCTTCGTGGTGTTTGATAAGGATTCTTTCATGTATTGTATGCATTAGCTTGAAACTAAAATGTTGAACGTGGCGGGCAGTTAATGAATTTTTACTTATTCTTATCTTTTATAACTCCTGTCGTTCTATACAAGCCGGCTAATAGAATAGAAGAGTACCTAGGCTATAGAATCAAGCATAATAGTCGCCCGCCATCTCAACCCCATTATCAACATGCTCATGCTCATTTTCATCCTGCAAAAACTCAAAACACATAGCCCTCCAATTCAACTCCGCCCTCCAATGCAGCCCATAATACACCTCCCTATCCCCTCCACCCCTCTTTCGACTGCAACTATCATCATCTTCCTGCCCTTCCTGCCCTTCCTGCCCTTCCTGCTCAAGAGGAAGAGGAAGAGGACAAGAAGCCAATCCACCCGACCCCAACCGTCCTCGTCGCCGAAACGTCACCGCCCGAAAACGGGAGAGGAGTATCCCCATGGAACAGGACAGACATGGTTCGTGGGTGATGTAGATATCGAGATCGGTGCAGAGATAGCCGCCTGCGGAGCGGGGGAGGATTCTACTGTTATTATTACCATTACCATTACTATTACTATTGTTCTGGTTTGGAGTGGTGGTGGTGGAATGAGGGCGGAATAAGTAATGCTTTTCGAGGGGTGTGAGGGAAGGGGTATTATTTTCCGTTGGTATTGATGTTGCTGTTGATGGTGTTGTTGATGGTGTTGTTGATGGCGTTGTTGATGGTGTTGTCGACGGCGGTGGCGGTGGTGGTGGTGGTGGTGATGTGTCAGCTCTGCGTCTCATAGCTATCATTTCAACGACACGCATGATAGCGTGGAATTCCGGTCCACCTTCTGCGTCTGGATTATTTATCTCCGCTGATATATGAGGCACGATCCCCGGAGCGATATATCTCGCATCCCCGGCAACAGCCACAATTCCATCATCACCATCATCGTCATCAACACAGCCATAAGCAAGCGCAAGCGCCGGATCAACCACAACAACACCAACCCCCCTCCCCCTCTTCATCACCTTCGCTTCCTGCGCTACCCTGCACGCCAACGCCAGGTAATACCCCGCTTTGGGCGCGACGTTCGCTTTTGTAGCGGCTATGATCTTGACCGGAGGCGCGATTATGCTGCGCGGGAAGGCCGCGTTGAAGTTTGTCGGCCAGTGTGTGCTGGTCCATTGGTCTGCTTGGGACTGGGTGAGGGGTGGATGGAGGGGGATTGTTATGTGGTGGAGTTGTGTTTGATGATGATGTTGTTCGTCTGTTTGATGAGGGGGGGTGTTGTTGTGTGTATGTGCAGGTGTAAAAGGTGCGAGGAGAGAGCGTAAGTGCGCCTGTTCGGGGAGTGGAGGTGGTATCAGGATGAATATTGTTGGTATATCATTTTCAACGACATTATTATTTTTGCTTCGCTTTTCCTGCCTTTCTCGTTGTACGGCATCTCTGAGCGGTTCCGGGAGAAAGCTTTCCTTCACAAATCGACGAAGATGGCTGAGTGGTCGACTTGGATCTTTGGGGAAGGTTGAGTCTAGAAGTCTTTTTTAAATACAGAATATGCTGTTAGCTCCTCAACCCTGTCAAAGGCTGACTGGGGGTAGAAGAAGAAGAAGAAGCATACTTCGAGACCTGCGATGCACATCTCTGGACGATTTCGACGGCATATGCGTCTCCTGCAGGGCATGCCATAAGCTTGAATCCACGCATGGACATAGATAGATAGACGGACCAAATTCAATAGTAGGATTGATTTCCTGGACAGTAGGCACAGGCACAATATGGCCTTTTAGAGGGTGTATTGGAGGGGGCGCCTCCATCGGGTATCAGATTTCATAACCCCGCGCAGGACGTGGTTCAAATCAATGGCATTGACAATGCTAGGAATGGATGTGTATATAATGTCAGTAGCAAAGCAATTGTCGATATGCTGTGGGAACTAAAATATCGAGAAATAAAGAGTCAACGGATTGTTCTGTTCTTCTGTTGAATCTGTTCAAACTTATTCGCGCTTATCCTATTCGGGCCGCGATAAGATAAGACGATGCGACTGCCCTAGTGGCTTGGGGTTTCAAAGCGTCTGAGGGTGAGATAAGTCCCAACTGCCCTCACCAATAACAACATCAATTTTCCTGCTCATCCATACAAATTAAAACAATGGCATACAGACCATCCTCGCCAGTCCAACTGCCCAATGGTCGGTGGGCATGTTCTGATCACTTGCTACAAGTGTGTCCTATCTGCACTGTTGATTACACCTGTCTCGACGAGCTGTCAGATGAAGGCGACGAGGAACCTTCTCCTTTCGCCCCGTTGGTGAATTCTATGAGAGAAGAGCGTGCACACACACAAGACGTAGAAGACAACCACGACGACGACATGATGCCGCCGAACATGATACTGTCACCTTGGGCACACATGGACAAGAAAGTGCGACGAGGCACAGGTCGAGTGATTGCTGGCAAGTTTCTACCGCCAGAACTTGCATCATCTAGCAATGGCACTACCACTACGGCAACACCACTGGACATTTTCCCTCCAGGAATCAGTCACAAAGCAAGTCCGATTGTGCGTCGCTTTATTCACCGACATGATGAGACGCAGTTTCTAGTTTATACTGACGGCGCTTGTTTGGATAATGGTGGTCTGAGCCCTCAGGCTGGGTGCGCTTTTTACTTCAGGCCAGCTGCAGAGGATCAACAAAATGGCCGTCGAAAGAGGTGAGATATCATTTCTTCCAGAAAATAGGGTCAACCTGTACTTTATTTCTAATAAGTATGTGTGTGATCCTAGGCAAAGAACCGAAATCATGACATTTCCAGACCCATCTTCAGGATATACAAACTTCCACCTGGAAAAAGAAGGCCCCTTTGGCGATCCATCTCCACAAACGAGCAATCGTGCCGAACTACGAGCCGTCATTGCAGCTCTTCGATTTCGCGCCTGGCAAGGTGAAGGGTTCAAAACTATGGTCATTGCCACTGATTCTGAATACGTCGTCGAGGGAACGACAAATTGGGTGCGGGGCTGGCTGCGAAATAATTGGAGAACTCGAAGCGGGCCAGTTAAGAACAAGGATCTCTGGGAGGCATTACTAGGCGAAATTGAACGCAAGCATGATCTGGGGCTCAAAGTCTTGTTTTGGAGGATTCCAAGGGAGCTGAATACAGTTGCGGATCAATATGCGAAGGAGGCTGCTGCAGACGAAGAAGTCCCTGAGAAGTTCGGTGATATCTCCGGCGTTCTGGTATGATTATGATTATGATTTGTTGTACTATTCTTCTACTTTTCAATTTCTCAGCATTGCATTCGACTTTGTAATAGTATCTTATGTCAGGATGGCTTGTTGTCATATCCGATATTCTAACAACATCATGTGACATGCGGGTTAGTACTCGCGCTCATTTTATTCGGGCCACGATAAGATAAGATTCATGCAAGTCATCTCGCTGGTTACAGTCGCACAACTTCCTCACGTTTCAACGTTTCAGGCGTGTTGTGGAACATTTAACTGCGCTATGTATGTACGTATATGTCTACGGATGTACGTATTAAAGTGAACGGCAATTGATATTATATTGTTGTCGCGCTAAAAATGACCAGGCACAAATATACATACAAGAAGGCTAGAAGGCTGAAGGCAGTCTCTTCAGAGAAAATAAGAATAAAAATAAATCTTCGCCCATATCGAGATCCAAGAGAACCGCGCCCAATTACCGAAATCTCTAGTTCAATAATGTAGTAAGAATGAAAGGCATCATTATCATCATCATCATAATAATAATGCATGAGAATAATAAAACCCGGAAGTATGAAGAGTATCAAGAGTATCGAGAGTTTGAAGTATCGAAAATAAAATAACAATGCAGCTAAAAATTCTTTTTTTGTAAAAGTCGTAAAGATGCAAATCGCAAGGCAGTCAGTCTCGAGCCGTCTCAGACAGCTGGAAGCTCTTGCGTGGGTGATATGACCTCCGGCGTCATGTCTTCCGGCTCCAGGGCGTACCCTTCGCATCGCTCGACGAGGCTCAAGTAGTAGTCGACCAGGACTTCAGGCTGCGGAACAATTTTCCACTCGACCCGCCATAGGAACTCCAATTCAAGCAGTGCAAGCTCTGTAATAGTGATACCGCCAACGCGGGCATACGTCTTGTTCGTCCAGAAGCTGTCGCTGAGACCCTTGCTCGCAACCGTGGCACTCGCAATCAAGAAGCGATGCACCGTCAGACTCGAGACTGTGAAGGCTGGGTACAGGGCACACAGGCGGTCAATGTAGTAAACCATGCTCAAGAGAATTGGCGGCGACAAGGTGGCGTGCGTGGTCAATCGCTGCAAATAGTCGCGGACCGAGATATGTGGCGGCGTCCGTGAATGAAAACGAGTTAGTCGGCCACCCTGAAGTGGAATCGTATCGTTATACTGAATAAGCTCCATGATCATGCTCGAAATTAAAATGACCAGGTCGTTGGGGTGCACAAATTCATATTGTCGAGGCAAGAGCTTGACGGCTGGCACAGGCGGCCGTAACCGTTTCAGCCGGCTTTGTTCTGCCTCTTCATTCTCTTGCTCTGCCTCTTCATGGGCCGAAGTTCTCTGTGCGGGGTTCTGCTCGCCAACGACGGCTTCGGATAGTTGACGTTTCCCCTTGACGTCTGTGGGCGAGGCGGAGAAGGACACGCTGGTAGTGATCGGCAACGCTGCTGTAGGCGGCGGCTGCGGCGGCGCAGGCGTCACAGTCTGATGAGGCTGAGGAGGAGGAGGCGGCGGAGGGTCGGCATTATTGTTACTATTTAACGAAGGGCGGGAGCCGCCCCCAAGGGACTCTGGCCCAGCGGACATGCAGCCGCGAGAATGATCCCCTGAGGGCCCCAAGGCGGGATCCGGCGAGGCAGCGTCTACAGAGTGGTTCTTGAGAGCAGCGCGTATTTCCTCGACGCCTTGCGAGAGGCGCGACCTAGACGCGGCGTGATGGAGGGAGGGGGAAGAATCCGATGCACGCGAGAGCTGGCGATGGTGGTGGTGGTGATGGCCAGGAGAGCTGCTACTGCTAGTACTGCTAGGCCAGAAGCGCTGATTAGGAGAGCAGCCGGACTGGAGAGCTGCAGACGACGGCGACGACGAGACGATTACGGTTGGCATGTCTGGCCGCTCGAGTCAACGGGCGCCGTTGGGCCACGTGCCGCGCCACTGACGAGGACGAGGACGGGAAAGCGCAGGATTGTTGCGAGAGCGCACTGGCCGGGCCGGACGGAGGGCATCGAAGCATTCTCTGGGAGACACGCACACACAGACACACGCACGCACGCACGCACACACGAGGAAGACGACGAAGAAAGAAGAAGAGGAGGAGGAGAAGGAGGAGGTCAAAATCCTGCCTTAGGGCTTAGGCTTAGGCTGTCCAAGGAAAAGGGAAACGATAACTACGTATTACGAGCCGTGCGGTATTTAATACGCCAATGACGCGATCGATCGGAACTCGGCTCGTTTTGCGATTACGCGCTAGTATTTAATGCGTCTTGGCGCGATTCTGCGGAATCACAGTTTCTCCGCACTCCGAAGGACTTCACTTACTACTTACTAGTACTTAGGAAGTTAAGAGAGGGCAGCTCTGAGCTGAAGTTGAGCTGAAGTTGAGCTGATTCAATCGTTGACTCATCCACTCTCACGCAACCGTTGGAGTCTGCAATCATATAATATCATCCGATGTCCGCCCTGCACTGCTCTTTGTCTTGTCGAAGATGAGATGAAATCGGACCAATCACAGCGCACGTTGGTCGTTATCATCACGTGAACCCCGTGTAAGGCCGATACGGTAAAGTACGACGTCCTGCCGCATGTGGAAGCTTCTGCGCCGTTATTCTGTACTGTACGGTACCGTAAAGTCTTCTAGAACTCGCATAATCGCATTCCGTGACTACATGGAAGTAACTAACGACGTAGTTATACTGATCTAGACGTCACAGTATAACGAGCTTGGATATCGACGACACACGAGACAACCAGCCTCACTGACAGCACAGCTGATTGACAGCCGCGCTGTTCAGCAGCCCTTGACGTGACCTCACCTTCGCCATCGGAATCCATTGTCCGACTACCATACCAACGTTCTACCGCAAGCACTCAGATTAGCCAACAGAAGCCCAAGTTTGGCGTTATCCTTTCCGGGCTTCCAAAGGATCGTGGTATTTTCTGCATTCCTATCAACTCCTGGCGCATACTAGAGATCGTCTTGCAACATGGCCCGGGAGGAGGGGCCGCTGTTCAATCGATTGCTAAACGCCAATTCTGTTGCTGAACAAATTGCCGCCCTGCGGGCACTCAAGCATGAGCTAATTGGACACGACCAACGAAAGGAGACATGGATTACTATGGGCATCGTATCAATATTGTCGCAAATTTTGGAATCGCGAAGAAATGTCGGGAAGAAGGAAGAGGATGGAGCAGCCGGACTGTGGAAAAGACGGAATAGTGGTCATATAGCTGAGTTCACAGAAGACCAGGAACTATATATGCAGGCTGTTATTATTCTGGGCAGCTTAGCTCAGGGTAAGTTTTGGGGAATTCTGCAATTTTGCTGGAAGAAGCTGACGGTATAACTTTCACAGGTGGCCCTGCTTTTATATCACCTATTATGTCAAGCGAGGCAATCCCTTCTATGCTTTCGATTCTGTCGTTACCCGCTTGCCCGAAGTCTCTTGGGCTTGCCATTCTCAAAACGCTAAACACGATCGCGGATCGATATCCACTTCAGAACGTGAATTGGCCGCAGGATAATCGTCTTGCCGAAATGCTGTTTACTCCTGATAATATCCGCTGCTTCGCTTGGATAATTGCTCAAAACGACGCTTCCTCTACGGCTCAGACATGTGCAACTCTTGCCGCGAGTATCATTGCCAGCCTGTGCACCGAGGAGAGCCACAAAGCTATCCTCACAGAACATGGTGTTTTAGATGCATTGGCTCTCAAAATTGCCTCCTTTATCGTGGCTCAAGGATTCGTTTTGCCCGGTGCAGAGAATCGTCTAGGCCAAGAGGGGGCACTGTCTGCGCTGCCACAGCCAGCTCCGTCGACAGCGAAATTGGGTCCAATCCTACGTGCTGTGTCTATCATCATTGAAAACTCTAAATGGCGTGCAGAGCATTTCCTCTCTTCGCCCGGTATTGTCACTGTCTTCCCCGGACGGTTACCAGAATTCTCGCCTGCGGATATCAAGAGAAACCCATGGGGCATGCCGTATTTGTCAGGGTCAGCTGTTCCTCGCCAAACCCATACGAACCCAATGGATGCCCTTCTCCCAATTGTGCCTCTTGCGCAAACAAATGCGTCTACAAACTTCCCGCCGCTGGTCCCGATGGGATCATTCCACAAGCGCTCTCTCTCGTTCTTGGAGTCGTCCTCGGTTGATGAAGATGAGACTGCCCTTGTGCCCTGGCTCTTCCACATGGTTAGAACAGAATCTGGATTGTCTCGCGTGATGGCAGCCCGTCTTGTTACGGCCCTCTTCAGACTAGGACTAGCTCGAAAGCATCGCATCCCTATGTTTAGCTACCTCGTGACTCCGTTACTGCTGAGGATGCTTGCTAAGGATTACGACTTTCGGGACGAATCAGACCCGGAATATGACGGCATGATCCCGATGGCTCTCCGGTTGAGAGAGGAAGTGCCATCTATTCTTGCTACATTGGTTATGGACACGCAGGAACTGCAAAAATATGCAGTCGAAGCAAGCGCTATCAAGGTCCTTTCTCAACTGCTCAAAGAAACATATAACCCCCGTTCAGAGAATGGCAAGCCTATGTGGTATGCCGAATCTAGAGACAAAGACATGTCGCCCACGACGCCGGCTAGCAGTCAAATGGGCCCCGTCGGCTACAGTCCGACGACCTCCCATATCATGCGATACCGGGAAGGCATACTGCGGGCGCTGGCTGCGCTGGCGCCTTTTAGGGACGAATACCGGAAGGCGATTTGCGAAAATGGCGTTGTCCCGTATATTATCGACTCGCTAAAGCCACGACCGCCGTCTGACAAGATAGATGTCCTGGGGACTAAGAATACTGCTGTTGATGGCAATCCTATTCCCACTTTACTTGCCGCGTGCGGTGCCGCCAGGGCTCTTACGCGATCTGTGAGTGTTCTTAGAACGAGTCTGATAGATGCCGGGGTGGCAGCTCCTCTTTTTGAGTTGGTCAAGCATCGAGATGTCGAGGTACAGATAGCAGCGACATCAGTGGTGTGCAACATCGCCTTGGACTTTAGCCCTATGAAAGAGGTAACTATTCTTCTTCACTACAGAGGGAACAGGATTGAAAGTGCTAACGAGATAAAAAAAAGGCTATCATTTCTGGAGATATTCTCCCGATTCTTTGCGAACATGCACACTCTAACAACACGAAACTCCGCCTAGAATCGCTCTGGGCTCTCAAGCATGTTGCATATAATTCAACTAATGACATCAAAAACAAAATATTGACTGGTCTGGGTCCGTCGTGGCTAGCAGAAATTATATCTGCTGATCCCACCAGCAAGGGCGCTGAGCTCAAGACAGAATTATTATTGGGCATGGGGACGTCCAACTCAGCAGGCGAGAAAGTCGATTTACTGAATCCGATAGATGATAATTCGAGGAGTGAAGAGTTAAGAGGTGATAATGGTGCACTGGGGAATACGTTTCTTCCAGACGCAACACGACGCAAGAAGCTGATAGTGAATGGCGAAATCGACCAGACCAGACAGGCAAGACAAGATGATATTGCCGTGCAAGAACAGGTCCTCGGCCTAATCAGCAACATAATATGCGGTACCGGCGCATCAGAGATAGCCGACTTCCTCCTCAACGAGATCGGCCGTAACGAGTTTTTGAGCATTTTGGCGGACAAGTTACGACCTCGACCGGGCCCAACTCGGCGCGACACGCAGACATCATCATCAACATCAACAGCATCAACTTTTCAACCGCCAATGCCCGCCGAGATTCTCATGGCAGTGACCTACGTTCTCGTCAATCTTGCTGCGGGACCGCCCAAACACCGCGACCTACTCTTCTCGCACCACGACCTACTCAAGAATCTAATGTGGCTTTTTGAGCACCCCAACCGCGTCGTGCGCGTCAACTGCGTCTGGGTAGTCATCAACCTGACATACGAAGACGACCAAAGCGACCGCCAGGCCTCTTACGAGCGAGCATCGAAGCTGAAAGCGTTGGGCGTGATTGACCGGTTGCGCAGCGTCGAGGACGATACAGATCTGGATGTACGAGAGCGAACCAAGACGGCGCTTCATCAGATACGCAAATATATGAATGTTGCGTAGGGCTTTTTCTCTCTTTCTATTGTTAATTATACATTTGGCTTACTATAACTTAACTTTTATCACTTACCAATTATGTACATTGATGGAACGGGGGGTTCTTGCAGGCGTTGCACCAACATTTGGCATTGATGAGCGAGGTTCTTTATCTATACATACTTATATAGTACTTAGGGTATTAATATAGCGATTCTGTTTTGATTGACTGTGCAAGTGACGAGCTGGATATATGAACCGAGTTCCTCTTTTCCAGTTAACCCCGGCTACATTTTCAACCGGCGATATGAAGCGCTGGCCAAACTTGGGTGGGGGACTTGCTCTACTGTATGGCTTGTTCGGGACCTTCAGCGGTAGCTACCCTATGACTTAAATCATTTTAGACGTTGGTAGACTTTGCTAATGGCTGATGCTCGTGCTAGCTGGAGATGTCAGTCTGAGCGATACCTGACTGTAAAGGTTGGGAACTGTGACTTCCAAAACAGGGAAGCGGCCTTGCATGAGGTGAATGTATTACATGACGGCCGCAATTATGTCCGAACGTTTAAAGAACAGTTCGAAGCAAAAGGCCCCAATGGAGTGCATATCTGTCTGGCGTATGAGCTGATGAGAGAACCATTGTGGCTATTCCAAACTCGGTGCCGGAATCAGAGGTTTCCTCTAGGTCTCTTGAAGGGGTACATGAAACTCCTCTTGAAAGGCTTGGATTACTTACACTCTGAGTGTAATGTGATACATACAGGTGAGTCCTCTCTTTCTTACCATATCTACTGTATTATATACCGCTTACTTCTTCTTTTCTGGGGTCCAGATCTGAAGCTGGACAATATCCTAGTAGGATTTGAGGATGCTTCAGTCCTACACGATTTTGCGCTTGCGCAGTCATCAAATCCCATGCCACGGAAAGTGAGCAATGGAGGGCGTATTGTCTACATGTCGCATAACGACTTTGGCCCGCTGAGATCTTACTATATTCTGCCCAAAATCACAGACTTTGGCACGGCCCACCATCAAAAGAGTGATGATGCATCAGTACCCGCATTGAATAGACATCCCATTCAGCCGGATGAGTATAGAGCGCCTGAGGTCATACTAGGTGCTGGATGGACGTATAGCGCTGATATATGGAATCTTGGTCTTCTAGTGAGTCAAAGCTCACTAGGCACATAAAGTTAGCTGTTTCGTGAGCTAAACGTTTTCTAGATGTGGAACTTGCTTGAGAATCGGGATTTGTTCTCTATGACTCGTGATAACCATGGTAGATACGATCCGGGGAGACATCTCGCGGAGATGATTGCGCTGCTTGGCCCGCCTCCACCAGAGCTTATTGCTCGTGAGAGACAGGGCTTGAAATGGCGCTGGGCTCCGGCTATCCAGAACGATGAAGGGAAGCTTTGTACGACTGCATCGGAGTATTTTGGGGGTCCGTTTTTTGACGAGAATGGTGAGCTTCCTCACCCCCCCCTTTTCTTTTCCCACTCAATCTTCTATTTAGGCTATGGATAGAATGATGCTAACTCGGTAGGATTAAAAAACAGGGGGGTTCTTGCGAGAAGATTTTAATCCCACATAATCTTGCTATTGAGAATACAGTCAACTCACTCGAGGGCGAGCAGAGGGTTCAGTTCCTGTCATTTGCGAGGAAAATGCTCCAGTGGCTTCCGGAGAAGAGGCGAACGGCCAAAGAACTTATCGAGGATCCGTGGCTCAGCGATGATTCCATTAGAAGAGGAGGTGCGTAGTTTATAAACAGCAGCAGTGTCACGATGTACCCAGAGGTACCTAAGTAATTGTGATATCTAATGTAGAACTAGATGAGTGAGTGTTATTCCTCCCGACACCTTGATTCGGGTGGTCAGGACTCAGATGTAGGTTGTAGGTTCTCTCAAACTCCCCATTCAGAACCTTTAAGGGCTTTGCGGTCTTCTTTCATCTGTGTAATATCAAGGCAAGTATACTGGTGGAGTTTATTAATACTAAGATTGCAATAATCCAGATTATGAATTCGGAAAATCCTACCTACTAGATAGTAGTGTATATACATATAAATCTGCAAAGGCTTAGAAGTAAACTTAATTACGAAAAGAATCCCCATGATTAGAAGATGAGAATCTGCTGTTATTAGGGAATTCTGCTAAGATGAAATATTTATCGAACTCTATTGTCAAGCTCAACAAAAATATCTGGTTATCTCATTATCGTACTACGTATGTATCTGGCTATAGGAATCATCATGTAACCTTGGCCACGAGGTGAATGATACCTGCTAGACATTCACGGGGCATATATTCACTGAAAGGCGCTTTACCTATTCAATATAAATATTTCCGTCACATCTCCTTTTACTGAAGTGATGTGAATAGCAGCAACAGATTCTAAAACGGGCTGTACAGTATGTACTAGAATTCCCGTCTAGTAGCGTGCGTAAGGTTACAACGCTTCGTGCAAAACGCCGATCTCTCCATCATGTAGCTCTCTTTTGCGGGGTAGAGAGCTTGATACCGGTAATTTGATTTAATATAACCAACGAATTTCCTTTCCTGTAACCGTTGTGTAGAGACATAGCCGGGGAGAGCCCAGTTACTTTCAATAACCGATAATGTTAAGAATTGCTTGGACATATATAAAGTATTGGTTCTGATCATATGCTCCTGCTCTTGAATATACCATACTGTAACATAACGCTAAGAGAACCTTGGAAACATGAGATTGGCATTGCTTTTGTATCTGGCGGGAGGTGATCTGACTGGCGCAATAACGCCCAACGATGCGTCAACTTCCTTCAGTTCTTTGGTAATCCCTGTGAATGAACAGGTGTCGACCTCTGCCGCGCCTGCTTTATTACAGCCATATATGTCATATTCAATCGAATTCTGCTACTTTCCCGACTACGCTGGTATGTCGGCATACTCCTTTTCAGTTCTACTTTGATTCAACCGACATACGTACTGAGACTTCTATTAAATGCTGATTATCCCTTGATTGGTCAGGCAATTTTTCCCAACCGAATATCTTTTCCAATCAGTTGCTGGATAATCTTGGCGATATTCAAGGAATTAAGCCTTATATACGAGTTGGAGGGAACACACAGTAAGACTCTCTTTACCATCCTACTTTCCACACGTAAACGGGCGTTATCGCTAACGCAGAGCAAAGAGACTATGCTCTGTATAATGCATCCTTGGAGTATGCCGTTAACGGCACTATAATTCCAAGCAGGTCTGTTGATTACCCATATATAATCTATATTGGGCCATCATTTTTCGAGTCATACTCCACTTGGCCTAATACTAGATTCATACATGGGTTCAACCTAGCAAAGAACAGTAGTGAGTCTCTTCAAAGCTTGCTAGATACAGTACCACTGGCCTGTCAAGCGCTCCAAGATGGAAAACTGGCATACTGGGAGCTGGGAAATGAGCCGGATCTGTACAAAACATCCTCTCAAGGAGTAGTTAGGCCCTCCAACTGGACAGAGAAAGACTATGTGGATGAGTGGTTAACCAAGTCTCGCGACATTCGTCACGCTCTTGCTGAAGCGTGCCCAGAGTTGGCCACCAAGTCAAACTATAAGTACATTGCGCCATCTTTTGGTGGAATTTCAAACAGCCTCAAGCCCATCGCAACTTGGAAAGATGGCCTGAACACTGATCATGATATTGCTCTGAATTCTGAACATAAGTAAGCGAGCTGCTTAGTTTTTCATTCGAATACCCCGTTGTCAAACTGACGATTTTCGTCTAAAGTTACGTTGGAGGGGCAACTAGCCCTGGAGTATCGCTTCAAGGGACCTTGATGAATCATACACGTGTTGTCCAGAATGTCAACGCCCTTGCAAATCTCTCCAGGGTATTAGCAGAAGATGGCTTGACAGAAGATATTCCATTTATTCTTGGAGAACACAACTCTCTATATAACGAAGGAGCTCCCGGTCTCTCCAATGCCTTTGGTGCTGCTCTCTGGGGTGTGGACTTCAATCTATATGCAGCTTCACAAGGTATCCGCAGACAACATATGCATCAAGGGACTGACTATCGATACGCATCCTGGCAACCAATTCAGACAGAGAAGACCACAATTGGCACAAAACCTCCATACTATGGAAACATTTTTGTGGCCGAAATGGCTCGCGGCGGACCAAATGTACAAATCACGAATCTGCCCCTTTCCGGCAGTTCGGACGGGGCTTATGCCGCATACGTAAATGGCAAATTGGCAAGAATAGCAGTCGTGAATCTGGCTGAATACAACTATACAACAAGCACAGACCCAGCAACTAAAGTTGCTTCCCGCCCAAGTGCTCTATATACCTTCCAAGTTCAAGTTCCTTCTGGGTCTCCGTCGATTTCAGTACGGCGGTTAATTGCAAATGGTAGTGATGCTATTACAGGCATTACCTGGGATGGATATTCGTATAATTATGAATTTGACGGAGGAAGACCTGTTCGGCTGCAAAATGTGACCATTAACGAGAAAGCGCGCGTCGATCGAAATGGATTGGTTTCCATTGATATCCCCTACTCAAGCGCCGCAATATTAACAATAGATTGAGGAGTGAACTTGAGACATCAGAACTCATCGATGATCCGTGGCTCAGCGATGATTCCATTAGAAGAGGAGGTGTGTAGTTTATAAGCAGCAGCAGTGTCACGATGTACCTAGGTATTTCCTAGGTACCTAAGTACAGTACCCGGATATAACGTTTTTCCGCTCCATAACGTATCTCCAAGCGGCCAACATTGTTGACCTCCAAAATCCCATACAAAAAACGTTATATCTCGTTACTACGTATTTCGTTATTTTTGGTCGCTGCGAAGCATACAAAATACGTTATAACAAGAATCAAGCTAAGCCTATTTAGGTAATAAGCTAACCTATTTAGGTAGGACCACGAAAATATATATTTACTGTAGTTGATATTGTTGGATTTACCACTGCACCAAAAAGACGTCAGGTTACAGGGTAAACCCTCAACCCGTCCAACAGATATCTAACCCTATCCTGGGGTTAACCCCGCAAACGTCATAGACCCACGCTGGTCGAGCGCTATATTTAAATCTACTCCTTCAATTCAACCTAGGTGAATGCTTTAGAAATATAAAAGAGGAAAATGTCACCAGTACCGCTCTCCATCCTTCACGCCCTCTCCCTTCCTCTCGATCCATCAAAAAGCACTCTCTCTGTATCCGGACTCGGGTCAGGGTTCTCCAAAACAGGGCGAATCCGCGCTCGCATCCCAAGGCAGAACGGTGCATCTGAAGATGAAGAAGAAGAGCGGCAATACTTCATCAAGATAGCGCCAGGCGGGAAGGAAATGTTCCAGGGCGAGTTTGCTTCTCTGAATGCAATTGCCGATATAGTTCCCGGGTTTTGCCCGAGGGCGCTGGCTTGGGGGGGAGTAGGCGAGGAAGAGGAAGAAGAAGAAGGACAGGGATACTTCCTTGTTACTGAATTTCTGGACTTGACTGGACAGTCTTCGAGAAACATATATAAGACAAAGGAGACATCTCTGGCGTACAGATTGGCCAAATTACATAGCACACCTGCACCACCACCACCTCCTCCTCCTCGTTCAGAGACATCAGACAATATGAGGCCGCAATTCGGCTTCCCAGTGCCCACACACTGCGGCGACTCGCGGCAACCAAACAATTTCAGTCCCTCCTGGGCTGACTTCTACGCCTCCGGCCGACTAAGGATGATTCTCAGCGAAGCCGAGAGTCGACAGGGCCCAGACAAACATCTAAGAGACCTTGTTGATCAGACTGCCAATGTCGTCGTGCCGCGCTTACTGGATGATGAACATCTTGGCTACAATAAGAAGACTAGTCAAGGAAACGGGATTGTCCCTGTGGTTGTCCATGGGGATTTATGGAGTGGGAATGCCAGTCGAGGACGGATTGTTGGGTCTGGGAATAATACCAACAAGGATGGAGAGGTGGTTTACGACCCGTCTGCTTGCTATGCGCATAGTGAGTATGAGCTGGGCATTATGCGTATGTTTGGTGGGTTCGATAAGTCGTTTTTTGATGAGTATCATTCGATTGTGCCTAGGACGGAGCCGGTGGAGGAGTATGAGGACCGAGTTAAGCTGTATGAGTTGTGAGTGCTATTTCTCGTGTTGGATGCGTATAGTGAGTGAGCATCTATTGACCGCTGGATTCGAGCAGGTATCACCATCTGAATCACTATGCGATCTTTGGAAGCGGATACAAGGGCGGTGCCGTCAGTATCATGGCGCAATTGCTCGAGAAGTATAGTCCTTCTGATGGTACAGGTGTCTGACATGTCAATTACATAGAATAGTGGATATGTACCTAGTTATGTAAGTTAGTATAGGGCTGCACACGAATAAGGATTTTGCTTATTCGTATTCGACTTTTTCTGAATTGTATTTTTTCGTATTCGTAAATACCTAGAGGAGGCTTAAGATTTCTGGATATTAACTGGGGTCGGCTCAACTTTGACGTTGCCAATCGATTGTGCTGAGTGAAAAACGATGGGAACAACCGCCAAAAATATATTTCAATGAAAACTCGCGACTTGATGGGCCTCTAAAAGAGAGCAAATAATCAGACGAATAAAACAAATTTATTCGTACGAATATTAGTCAGCTAAAAATTCTCATTTATTCGTATTCGTGTGCAGCCCTAAGTTAGTATATGTAGATAGTAATGCTCGGCTTGGAGACTTGAATTCGCATTCATAAACTTCTCTGTTATAAACAGCGAAGTCGAGGTTGCGATGAGAGAGAGAGAGAGAGAGAGAGCACGTGCCAGAAAACCAAAGGCGGCGAACCGGATTGGTCCCGTGATTTCGATCAGCGATAATTATTTATCTTATCCAAGACCAAACTCGTCTACTCAATTCACTACACGAGAAAGAAAAAAAAGAAAAGAAAAGAACCTACGATGGCAGGAAACCATCACAGGCCTAGAAAAGGCCATGGCAACCCCCACGCTGCCCGAAATGGCCCTCATCCCCATCCTCATCCTCATCCTCATCCTCCATCGCAGCCGCGTGCTGCAGAGCAACAGCCGCCAACAGGACCCAGGGCAATGCAGGTGGTCCCTATGCCTCACCCATCCTTCATCCAGGTCGCCAAGCCGTATGTCTTTGAGCATACGATTCAGGAATGTCTGGCGGCGACTGGCGTCGATCCTCAGCGCGAGGACAATGTGCGAATCTCCGGCGTGACCTGGATTGACAATGTTCGCAAAGCTCTTCGTCTGTATGTTTTTTTTTTTTTTTTTTTCGTTCGTTTCATGAAATTTGCTGCTGATTTTGACTCTAGGCCTGTCCGAACATATAACACTGCATGTGTGTATTACCACAAGTTTAGACTTGTCCATCCTGACAGTCAGTATAATTATATGGTCAGTACATCTTCTCTTCTCCTTCCACGACAAAACAACTAACCCAATCAAGGATGCTGCTGCCGCTGCTTTGTTCACGGCATGTAAAATTGAAGACACGCTCAAGAAGAGTCGCGATATTGTATGCGCTGCATACAATTTGAAGTTGCCACCTTCAGAGCAAGTATCACCGGATGATGCAGTAAGCGAATATTTCCTGCCACCTTTTTTTATTTATATATATATATATATATATCTAACTTATTCTTTGTAGATATTCGACCAGCACTCCAGAGGAATCATCATCCTGGAAAGACTCATGCTAGAAGCCTCCGGTTTCGATTTCCGAAACCGCCACCCCCAGAAATTGCTCGTCAAACTACTCAAGCAATTTGGCTTGAAGAAAGATGACGAAGTCGGCATAGTCGCCTATTGTATCTCTCTCGATTTGTATCGCACATTTGCGCCCTTGAAGCAGACAACTGGCACCATGGCATTTGCATGTCTCGAATTAGCCTCCCGTCTTCTAGATGCTGGGCTCGAGGATGTCGAAGCCGGGAGGGGATATGAGAATTGGAAGGTGGGACGGGCCGAAGTTATGGGTACGATCAATCCATCCTGCACAGGGAAAGGTTGGGGGTTTGTCCTGAGCTAACAGATCAATAATGAATAGAAACACTTCTCGACTTACTCGATTTATACACCCATCACCGCTCCAGCACCGTCGTTGGACCCGAATACCCGCTCGAAGCTTTCCTGGCCATTCGCATCCCGCTCAATAAGCAAGCCGAGGATGAAAGACTGCCCCGATTTACTAATTGGAGGGATATCAGCAAACATACCGACCTTCCCAGTTACGACAAACTAGCCAATGGTGTCCCTAACAGACATAACAAAGGTAAAGGAAAGGGCAAGGGGAGAGAAATCGCCATGGAACATGTATCTGCTGCCGCTGCGGCCTCCAATCTCCCACCTCCTAATCCATTAACGCCGATATCTGCGAATGGCGAAAAGCCTGGATTGGGTGATCGAGGTCGTGATGGGACTGTGCGTTTCATGCTGGATATGGAGCGCGCAGAGGCCGAGAAAAAGGTGGTTTCTTCTTATTTCAGGGATGATATTGAGGAGTGATAGCTTCTTTACTCGTGGTTGCGTTGGGATTGCATTTTCTTCTTCCTCGTGGAGAATGGGCTCGTCGAATTTTTTTTTATTTAATCTTGTTCTTGGCTTTGGTTCGAGGTGTTTGCTTGAGTGATACCCCTTTATCTGATTGTATATCAGTTGCTTCTTTGATGTCTTATTTCAATATCTTCCCTATCTTGTCGTTGTCGTTGTCGTTTCTTTGCAGTGAAAAGTCGGCTATTGTACCACCATGTGCGAATACAAGTTTACCATCATAGAAATGACATTACTTGAGTATATATGAGAGAAGATTGCAGTGAACTTAGATACTAGATTCTTTTAAAAAAATAGCTCCTTCACAGCTATCCATCCATAAAGACAAAGCCTCGATAACAAGAAAATTCGCCTTGTTATTTCTCGCCTTGTTTGAACAAAATATCAAACAAGCACCACATGCATCAATATATCATACATAAAAAGTAGTTAGAGATGGGAATTGGATCTCGAGCTCGCCGCAGCGCACTTCAATCCCTACCTAGGTAATACGTCTCGTCGATGTCCCCCGCCTTGTAGAGGTAGGGGAGGATGCCCAAGCTATCCTCGTCGAATTGGGAATATTTCTGATTTCTTTGCAGTGAAAAGTCGGCCATTCTTCCACCATGTTATACAAGTTTACCCTCGTAGAAATGACATTACCTGGGTATAACGAGGGATGAACTGAAGCAAGCTGGACAACAGACTGGGATTAGCTTGATCACTACCTAGCGTATGATCTCAAAGCGTTGACAACACACTTCAGGTCGACTTTCAAGGCCGAAAAATTCTATGAGGTCTTCTTCTGGATCCGCGACAATCTTGATTATGAGCAGTCTTCGTCTCTAAGAAAGTATTACATCGAAAATAAGTTTGACTCACGGCCTTGAATGAAATCAGCTAACATTATAATCTATTACTAGCTCTATATGCAAATCTCGCCGCCAAAACAAATAGGTATAGACGACCTCCCAAGACATCTTTGATATCAGCATAATTAACTTTGATACAGGGGTGAAGAGGGCTCTAATATATTAATCTATTCCTAAATTGCTTTTATCTCTTACTCAAGCTTACCTAGGTACTTCTGAGGATAATCAACTTATGCCTCGGGAGGCCTTCCATTCGTTATAGCCAGGTTCTTTTAAAAAATAACCTACCTCCTTCACAGCTATCCATCCATAATGAGGAAGCCTCGATTAGCTTATAGTTCCCAATACGTCTCGTCGATGTCCCCGCCTTGTAGCAGGTATGGTGTAAAAGATGGCATAAAAACCGATGTACGCCTTGCAAAGCCCCAGGATATCCACAAACCATCATTCCAAGTATCATCAGGAGTAGAAAGCTCGCTGTACATGAAGTTAATAATGAAACTCTAGTAGAGGTTGTTTCGGGTGCCGTAACACTGCTGGTAGTAGCGATTGGACCAGGTGCAACAGGGTTCTGGACGAGTCTGTTACTGGACGAGGCTGTTACTGGCGGTCCCTGAAGGCGTCATGCCGTAATGGACAGTAGTCGCGTTGGATGTAGTCGCGTCGGACCCAGTCACTGGACCTCGCGGGAAAGTTGTTTAATCCGCTTGGTAAAAGAGACAACTGAAATTTTCTTTGGATCATAGAGCATAATGTCTTCCGCTTTCAGGTTCTTAACCTGCCGAGGTCCGGAGTGACGTCGCCCATCCTGATGATGGTGATGGCGGGACCTGCGTCGTCGACCATTGTCGGGGTTGGAGTCTGATGAATCTGATTCAGGAGAGGAATCCGAGTCATCGGAAGGTAATGGGTGACGGGATCACAAAGATCTGCTGCTATAAAAAGTAATCTTCAGATCAGTCTCTTGACATTATAATAAGAAGCAACTAAGAACTGCTTACATTCTCTTGTTCGCTTGATCCCAGAGTAAGTTGCTCATATCACCCATAATAGGGCAAATGCCACAAGCCACACATTCCCTAAAATATTTAATAATTGCAACTTACTCCAAGAAAGACAAGACATACAGTCAGGCCGCTCTGAAGGATTGACGTATTTGATCCCGCTCTTCTCTTCTCGTGAAAGACCCCAGAATTTGTCCTTGTCAAGATGGTCTCCAGGCACTCTTTTTGTGACCAAATATAATAGAAAGCCTCCAGGAACAGGGAATCTATCAGAGTACAAACTGCATATAAATTCTCATAAACGCAGATTCACCACTGTTCGGATTTATACATTCGAACAGGCCGATTGCTTTTGAAGGAGGATTTTCAAGATCATTCCATTCTTCCTCGTCGAATTGGGAATATTTCTGATTCAATCTCTTGACAATTTGCCACTGAGCCTTCGAGGGATCCGAGTCATCAAACTGGATCACTTTCTTGATCCACGATGGACCGAAAAAGTTTCGTTCGGCCATGATAGGAGCGAGAGGGCTTCATATCAAGATTATGACTAGGCCAAGTAGACATAAATGATAAGGAGGTGATGTTGTATGTTGATGTAGTTACATGTAAGTTGTAGTTGTAACTGACTAAAGCGGCACCGCCAAGCATCAAGAATTTGGCCTGAGGAATCAATCCACTTTGAGTCTTTGACGTCGGCCCCCGTTTTCTCCTTCAGTCAACGACATTCATTTTTTTTCGGCTCTCGTCCATTTTAATTCTGCTTGGAGACTGCTTCTGTCACGACAGAATTCGCCATCTTTCTCCAGTGGCCTGCGCAGTACGAGAGTCAAGCTCCTCTTTTTCATTTCCCATTACGCCATGATGGGTCGAAGAAATGTCAGGTTTCCGCATCGCTCAAACGGCGACCAGGTGCGTCGAGCCAGTGTCTCAGAAGCGAGCGACGATGACGATGCGGCTGGAAATCATACAAAATCAGACTCATCTCACGAAGAGGTAAGTTGTGTTGCTGTCTTTTTTTTTCTCTGGGTCTCCATGTCGCGAAAGCTAACACTAGATGATAGAAATCGGACGCACCGGCTCTCTCGGACTATGAGAAAAAGAAGCAAACCTTCATCACACGGACAATATGGACCTTTGTCATGATTGCTGGGTTTTTCAGTGCCATGTTCTCGGGTCATATATACTTAATTGCCATCGTCACCGCCGTCCAGATCATCTCCTTCAAGGAGGTCATTGCTATTGCGAATGTCCCCAGCAAAGACAGGAACCTCCGCTTTACAAAGTCCCTTAATTGGTACTTCTTGGCGACTACCATGTACTTTCTCTACGGAGAGAGCGTGATATAC
The DNA here is from genome assembly GCA_023625875.1 of Trichocomaceae sp. PYS4502. Classification (NCBI taxonomy): domain Eukaryota; kingdom Fungi; phylum Ascomycota; class Eurotiomycetes; order Eurotiales; family Trichocomaceae; species Trichocomaceae sp. PYS4502. The sequence continues at coordinate 1,757 of JAMAFX010000249.1, read as the reverse complement.
TACTTCAAGCATATTCTACTGGTGGATCGGGTGCTTCTGCCATTTGCAACCCACCATCGATTCCTTAGTTTCACACTTTACGTTATGGGTGAGTTTACGTCTCGGTCAGGAATATGCTGGAATTCAGACCTAACCCAGATACCTTTTTAGGATTTGTCTTTTTCGTGGCCACCTTGCAAAAAGGCCACTATCGATTCCAATTCACCCAGTTTGCGTGGACCCATATGGCGCTTTACCTCATTGTCGTGCAAGCTCATTTTATCATGAATAATATTTTCGAGGGCATTGTCTGGTTCTTTTTGCCGGCGAGCCTTGTTATTACGAACGACATTTTTGCATACGTCTGCGGCATCACCTTCGGTCGCACACAGCTCATCAAGCTCTCGCCAAAGAAGACAGTCGAGGGTTTCATTGGCGCATGGATTTGCACCATTATCTTTGGCTATTTCATGACCAACATCCTAATCCAATACAAATACTTCACATGCCCCGTGACAGATCTCGGCTCGAATGTCCTGACCGGCCTAGAGTGCGACCTCAACCCAGTCTTCATCCCGAAGAATTATCATCTACCAAACTGGCCATTCCTGCCAGAGACCATATACGTCTCGCCGATACAATTCCACATCCTCGTGTTCGCCACTTTTGCGTCTCTGATTGCGCCCTTTGGCGGGTTTTTCGCATCCGGTCTGAAGCGCACCTTCAAAGTCAAAGATTTTGGAGAGTCTATTCCAGGCCATGGCGGTATCACCGACCGAATGGACTGCCAGTTTATCATGGGGTTTTTCTCGTATATGTACTACCACAGCTTCATTGCTATTACCAAGGCCAGCGTTGGAGATGTCATTGAGACTGCAATCAACGGGTTGACAGTGGAGGAGCAGCTTGAAGTTGTCCGTGGACTTGGTAAATATTTGTACAACCAGGGCGTGATCTCGGACGCGGTACGTTTTTTCTCTCTTTATTCTGATCTGACAATCTTGAACTAATATGACATGTCAATAAGGTCCTTCAATGTCTGAACGGCGAACTTCGGCGGTAGACCACCTCCACTTTGGTCCCGAATTATTTTCACTCTATGAATGTTATCACCTCCTTTGCATTTGGGAAGTCGAAAGGCAAAAGAAGAAACATGGGTTCCAGGTTTACGTACTACAACAATCATAATAACTAAAATCATCAGCCTAATCGACCGGGATATCCATTCTCAGCACTTCGCCAACACCACACCACACCACACCAAAAAAGGCGTCCCTACCTCCTATCGAGTGCTATTTTTCCCTGCTACGGATAAGCAAGCCCCTACAACCCAGCAAAACCGAGCAAAGAAAACCAAAACAAAGCATTACACCATCATGCCGCATGCGTCTCACCTCAACGGCGTCGCGCAAATCATTCTTCTTGTTTCTTCCTCATTCATCGAATTAAGGGTGTCATGCTTCCTTTCCTCTGCTGTTACGATTCCCATCTATAGCTACATTTTATGTATGATATACTTATGCCTGTGGTGCTTGTTTGATATCTGTTCAAACAAGTTTTATATTTTTAAAGAATAGTGCAAGTTATGGAATTCTATAATCTTACTACGCACTTAACATTATATTTTATATCCCTATTTAAGAAAAATAATGTAAATGCTTCCGATCATAATGTATTAATTTTGTATATTACGGAGCACGCTGTACTATGGTTGACCCCGGTGGTTTTGTTAGTACGGTGGGCCTTACAGGGGTTCTGACCGCCTGCCCAATACAGGA
>JAMAFX010000248.1:0-32217 GCA_023625875.1 Trichocomaceae sp. PYS4502 | reverse complement strand
TCGCTCGTAGCTCTCTAAGTCCTTTTCACTGCTAAGCACTCGACGAGAGAAGCGCCGACTGATGCCGTGCAGTTCAGCAAGGGATGCAAAAAGTCGAGCGGGTTCTCTTCCTGCTGGTTGTAGGTAATCACAGACCGCATCGTAGATCTCTCGCTGTTGCGATGGACATTCCGACCACAAGCGAAGTCGCGTTGGGCAGTACTTGCCAGTTGGAGTCGGGATATGTCCCTTTGTCGATTTACTTGGCGTGCCAACTTTCATTCGTTGGGAAAACAACTCATGGCAAGCTCGGACAAACTCTCGCAAAGCTGTTGGCTGGGTTTGTGTTTCCGCCGCCCTGCGTAGCTCTGCCTCCCGTTGTTCTCGATCTTCTGCTTTCTTGCGTAGCTCTGCTTCCCGTTGTTCTCGATTTTCTGCTTTCTTGCGTAGCTCTGCTTCCCGTTGTTCTCGATCTTCTGCTTTCTTGCGTAGCTCTGCTTCCCGTTGTTCTCGATCTTCTGCTTTCTTGCGTAGCTCTGCTTCCCGTTGTTCTCGTTCTTCCGCCTGCCGAAGTAGCTCCTCTGCTCGCTGCAAAAGGGCCTTGTAATCCGGTGAGCTATTGTTAGCCATTAACGTGCACAATAGTTCGACGTGGGTTGTGATGTGCACGATGATTAGATGTGGGTTATGATGTGCACGATGGTTAGACGTGGGTTATGAAAGAGGTGGCATGCAGTCGTTAGGTGCCGTTACGTTACGGATCGCGGATTAACTCAAATACCGTTGCAACCAATTACTATTGATACATTGTAATAAGTGGGGCTATACACAACCAATGACTGTGACGATGCCAATCTAGATCTCATAACAATCCATTGCTAAGCCTAATCTAGGTGCTATTCACGAGAATACAAAACATGAAGAAGAAAGGAAACAGGAGTAAGTGCACGATCGCGGAGCGGTGTTGACAAGTAGACGAGATCACGTGTAAGGCTCCAAGGCATCCATCAGGCATCTATTGACTGAGCCGTCACAATGACCACCAAAGACTACTACATTCTAAAGCTAGTCCTAGACTGGTATTTCACCTTTCTAGATAATACTAGAATGTCAATACGGAAATCTTAAGAGACCAATGATAAATATGCCCTGATCGGGCTGGTGTAAAGATCATGTACAGCACTTGTGACAGTCTTACGCGCCTTAGGGCTTTGTGCTGGAAACCCCCGTCAACATCCTTTGTTTACGAGTCATACGTGGAGCATCTTTGTACCTGATTATTTACTATGGAAGGAAATATCTGGAGCATGCTGTATTGAGCTCACGTGTCTGGAGTCTTTATATAGCTCGATCCTAGTCTTCTATTTCCCCCCCATGCTTAGTTTTCTCGTTGACCAATACGATATATTGGCTTGAGCACCTTCACACACTAGTATATTATTTTACAAGACCTAGTTGCTTTAGGACTAATATTCTAGAAGTGGGGCCGCAAAACAATTGATGAGAGTTGAAGGCGGAAGGCGATTTCGAATTTCACTGTATTGGACGGGGAGCTCCAGTAGCCAACTTCTATTCGAGATAAACACACAGCTCCTCCGCATTATTGGAGTGCAAATTCCCCAATGCAGTATGTAAAGGATAGCCCAAAGCGGCAAACCGGTGCTCCTCCCTCAGCGTCCCGCCAATCAGCGCGGCGGGATCGGTCTCATCGATGACCGCCAGACTTCAATCGCATTCTGATGTAGAAACACGTATTAATGCGCCACAAAATGTGGCTCTTTGAATTTGATTTGGGGAAAGTAACTGCTTTTTAACCGCTATTTACGTAGATGGATAGGCAAGTGTGATGATGCTGTATATGTAAGTATGTATCTCACTCTGCGGTGACACATTCTGCTAACCATAGTCGACAAAACATTCTTGTTTAGCTAGTTCAATCCCATTCTCTTGCTCGGCACAGATTATAGTTGTTTGTAATGGATGGGGAGCTGGAATCATCAGTAACTGAGTCTGTAAGTAATAAGTAACCACATATGTACATATGTGACGACGGATGCCCTAGGGTTGAGCCCTAAAAGCCCTAAAGTGGCCCTAAATATTGACAAGAGCCCCTGAAGGTCATCACGCATATTGAGCCTGGAAGAGACCAGGACTGTACGACTTCTTAAACATGACATATCACCGAAGATAAAAGGTCTAGGGAATTGACAGATAATCGCAATATATTGTTACCCTCGCCGAGGATCGAAGGAATTCAGACTATTGAATGTTTAGGTGGATTTAGAGCAATTTCAGAGACTTCGAGATTTAAGTTTTGGTCAAGAAGCTACTATTGATAATCAAGGTGTATACCGGAGTTGCGAGGGCTAGCTTGTGGATTTGAGGGAAATTTAATGGAAGAAGAAATAATTCACATAATTGCGTAGAAATTTTGGCTACATATAGCGAGTTAGCCTAGAATTGGGATACCGGGTTGAGGATGATATGCCGAGATGACCTAGTGACGAGAAATATAAGGATTTGCTAGAATTATTGTCGTGGAACGGGGTGAATCTAGATGCTGTGCCCAGGTGTGATATTGAGATTGTTAAGAGAGTTGAAGTTGGAGTGTCCTATACGCGTCGATACCTATCATCTATCTCTTCAGGTCTTCACCCAACCACTAGTAACTACATTTGTACCTATAGGGCTATTAATAGACTCGTAGTCGGAGTTATGTGCTCTATTTTACTCTGTAGGTATGTGATGTATATACCTTTAGAAAATGCGGAGGGTGCTAGGTAGGTCCCAAGAGACACCCGGCCTAACGATTGTAAGAGTATATGGCATTGCATTGTTCTAGAAATTGAAGTCGCACAAATATATGTAATATAATTTAATAAATCAAGATATCAGATGAAAACATAAGTTGAGATACTTTAGGTATAGTCTCCTGCAAGCGGCAAGCGCGTGGTTCTAAAGAAGCACCAGAAACTCATATAATTACCTAGGTAATTATTTTCAGTACTGCAACCTTGGAAATTGTATCAACGGATACTCTACGGAGAATAGAAATTGCTCGCGAGTGCATTGGGACCTAAGCAATCTGAATTGTTTAAATGTAACCAGTGACTAATTACTTGACTCATTCCATCTGATCTTTACGGACCTCTAAAAGCAATAAGCAATAGGACTTGACTGTGATTCACGATGAAGAGTCCCCACAAAGATTCATACAGACAGTTGTCAAAATCCCGAACAATCTGACACTGTTCGAAGGCTTTGTACATGTAAGCGGCTATGTATGCGCCGAATGGGAAGAAACGCGAATCGTATGAGATATCAAAGATCTATCAAATGGCCTTTATGCGGCCACAAAGGTCTTTCTAATGCCCCAAAGAACCAACGTATGGGAATAGTTGAATCTATATCTCATGGAATACGCCGGAAGATAGAATTCCAAGCATAAATAGGAGGGAAAAGGATCTTGTAATGTAGAATTAATCATTCCTAGTTGTCTCTTCAGTCAGGTTGCTATTTTCTCTCATCCTAGCCACTTAAGACCTTTTCAGATCTTTAATAACACCCAACTGTTAGTCATTTTGAATAGTGACACATCCAAGTAGAGTCACAACCGGTGAGAGTGGGCTATATAAGTGTTAAACGTGTCCGCTTCAAACCTCGAAAGCTTCAAGGGTATCAATCCTCTTCTTTTATCACAATTACCAACCTATTCAACCAATTCTATTTTTAATCCCCAATACGATCAAAGCTACTTGCAGCACCGCGATACGTTTGACGCCACGACAATGTCCAACACAAGCACCGATCAATCGGGTCCTCGTCAGCCATGTTTCGTCCTGAACATCATGTACGACAACGGTACTATCTATACGACGTCGAAGAATGGAAATTCAATCGCAAACCCACTCAAGCTGTCTGAGGGATTTGTCAAGGTGTGGCTCACCCTGAGTACTCAGGAGCCACCTGAATCTCAGCTCCTTTGCATTGACGGTCAAAAGAAATTTGGCAACGGCAGGGAGTTGGCGCATTTCAATCCCAAACCTACACTACCCGTAACTGAAAAAATGACACAATTGGGCCCGGTTGATGGGAATCATAATGAAGGCACGAGTCTGTGTGCACAGAAAGAAGATCGAATGGTACTCCTCTACAGGCCTCTCCGGCCAGGATCGTGGGTGCATACAGTGACTGGTCCAGTCGAACTCATGGGTAGAGACAAAGACAAAAGCCATGTAGTGTCTATGAAGATGACTCTACAGTTCTACTTTAAAGTTGAACGGAATGTGGGAACTGGGTTGGACGTGAAGGAGTTATTGAAACAACCGGTAGACGATGAGGATTATGAGCCAGCCTACTACGCGAAGGGCACAGATGGAAACCCCGACAGGGGACATTAATTCCCTATCTCGGGCATACCAGAGGGCCATTTTTTCCTACCTTTATCTTTTATTTGGTTTTCGGTTCACTTTGACATACTGAGGGTTGTGAGTGTGTGGTTCCAAAAAATCATAGAAACTTATATAATTACCTCCAGTACTCCAAATTGCATCAATGGATACAGAGGACATTACCTAGGTAATTGCTTGTGAGTGTATTGAGGCTAAAGCAACCTGAATTGCTTAAATATAACCAGTATCTATCTACCTAGGTATACATGACTCATTCCATCTGGTGTTTACGGTTCTCTAGAAGCAGTAGAACTTGACTGTGATTCACAATGAAGACTCACTACGAAGAGTCATATATACAGTCAACTATACTATTAGCCATTTTGAATTGTGGCACATTCAAGAGGTATATGTACAGTCATAAGCAGTGAGCGTGGACTATAATACTGTACACTTATCCGCTTTATACCTCATCTCAAGATTATTAACTACTCCAAGGTTCTTTTTCTATCACGACTACTAATTTACTCAATCACTTCTTATTGATTCTTGATAAAAACAAAGTTACTTGCAGCACTGAAATACGTTGAACGCTACAACAATGTCCAACACCCCTGATCTACCTCGCAAGCCACGCTTCGTCCTGCATATCGGGAACAAAAACTTGAGAGATCAAAAGGGATCCGTCGAGCACGATGTAACCTATAATACATTGGCCGATGGAAATTCAAAGCAAAGGCCACTCAAGCTCAAGTATCATCCATGGAAATCAGTTCTGTGGCTCACGGTGGATAGTGAGGACCCACTGCAGGATTCTCAGGATCTTACGTACAGTGTTGCCTTGACGGACAGTGATGACTCGACGGACAGTAAGGACTTGACGGAGAGTGTTGTCATGACGTACAGTCGACCCTTTGGCAACAGTAGGTTCTTGTTGGAATTCGATACCGAACGAGTGGGTCCCGTGATATCCCTCGCTTTGATGCACTGGACAAAAAAGCCAAGGCCCATGAAAATCCGCCAGATTTCGAAGAAAGGGTGATTGCCACAAAGGATGAACTTTATCTCATCGATTCGCGACTCCTGCCAGGATCGTGGTTGTTTGATGTGCTCGCCGTGTTCAACCTCAAGTACAGAGTTACAGAGCAAAGCCCTCCATTGTCTATTCCGATCCTTTCAAAGACATTATCATTTTGGTTTCAAGTTGAATAGAATGAGAGGGACCTGGAGAACTCGCCGAAAGGAAAGGAGCCGGTACGAGGGCCAACGCACAACACCGAGGGCGCAAGCGGTGCCCTCGCGGGGCATTAATTCTCTACATACCGACAACCTATCTTTTCTGATTTTTATATTTTCTCCTTTTGGTTTTTGGTTCACTTTGACACTTTGTGGGGTGTGAGTTTGGCTTCTCTATTTTCCCTTAAAATGTGTATCTAGATAATTCTATATTTTAGGTTTCAATTCCTACCACAAAAAATGGCCCTCCTTACATCGTAATTTAATATGTACAAGAATTTAGCATTGGCTCTTTGATCATATTATGGAAACCAGCCGTTGTGTCAATTTGCTGCTGTATCCAACCATTCTCGTTCAACGTCAAAGAAAGAAATGTATACTCTATCTATTACAATAAGGATGTGAATGACGCAGAACCTCCTGACTCATTGAATGTTGCGAAGCATTCGCTGGTTTTAGAAGGTGCGTTATCGTCCCGACTTCCACTAAAATAAGGAGGATAGTCTGTTCTAGTCTCTTTAAATTCAACAAAATTTCGAGAACTAGATACGAAAACGGGAGCCAGTTAGCAAATTCCGCATCTCCGTCGTTCAAAATTGAGAACATATTTATTTACCCTAGAGCCGTGTCAGTCAGACTATCATACTAGCAACAAAGGCTCCAATAAAACGCGCCTGTGGCGAAGCATATAGCATTTATTGTTTTCCGAGTCACAATTGTGATCAACTTACTAATACTCAACACGCCTATAGTTACCGATGAATATGCTTTTTTCGTAAGGCACGTCGTGGCAAGTAGATTTCTAATGTCGTAAAACGACATTTTTAGTTGAAGATTCGGACAGTCACACCACGCTTGCGCATCTTTTCAAAAATAGTTCATAGACAAGTCAAACGAGGTCTTGATCCGTAAAAAGTCGTACGAGACGAAGTGACGATCAGCCAATCACCGGCTCTAAATCCCTCGAAATAGAAGTGGATCCAATCTAATTATGCCAAGCGACGCTAAAATTAGTTAAAATGCATTAAACATTTCTAACTGTAACCTCATTGGCTAAACTTTTATCACCGTTTCATCCCGCTCAAGAACTACGTATTGCTGAATGGAAAGCCTGATGTTAGAAGCGATTTTATCGTGGATCCTTATTCATACTGATCCAGTGATATGGCTTTTCTAACACCGTCCCTCACCTAAATCGACTCTTCGGAGCCAGTCTCTTTCTAGGCCAGCGTTCTAGTGCTAAGAGAATTCTACATAATGATTGACCAACTACATAATACCTAGGTAGGACACGCTTGGTCAACATACAGTTGACGACTACAAGAATTTTACTTCACATAGTTCCTAGTCAGAAGAACATACATTAACCGCAATTCTTCAGACAGAAAATCTACCCTAATAAATTAACAGCAAGCATCACGAGCCCCCCAATACCATCCATCCCAGCATACCAATCTTCCCAACTTTCCGTCGACAGAGGATTTCCGCCATCAAGTAACGGCTGCTGTTTATGCAGCACCACTGTATCAACATCATCATTATCAGTGCAATAATTCCGTCCCGGTGTCCCATCTAATCTAACCAATATACCATTTAAAGTCACCCCAAACACGGTTGAAGTAGAAGAAGAGAAACCTTCCATTTCAGTGCGATAGTCCAGTGTTTCGTGTCCGTCTGTTGCAATCTTCCATGAAAGCTCGTTACTTGCTTCCCAGAGTTGTTTTCTAGATGGTAACTGTGTAAACAACAGGCCCGTTTTGTGTGAGTCGCACATATCTGCCGGTTCGAAGTAGACGAGCAAGTTGAGGACTTGGTAAATTACGCATATTCTGTATGAGTCAGTGGTTTTGAAGTCTTTAAAATGTATGTTTGAAGAGCGGTTTCGGGGGCTGAACCTTCGGCCAGATTCTTCAAGTATCCACTCTTTCCATCTACTTTCACGGGCAAAGTTACTTGAGACCGAGTCTCCGCTGTGTGTAGTATTCCTGCGGCTGAATTGCCTGGATATGAGCTGTTTGATATTAGGCACAGTCACACGTTACATAAAGAAATGGATATGAACCTACCGTTACAGCGGTTACCAATTGAGAATCGCAGTGATTGTAATCCGTCTCGCCTTCTTCTAATCTGATGATAAGGTATATCGCGAGAGCTTGCATGGCAGCAAGTAACTCCCAGCTATTCATCCGGAGATGCTATAAGCAAAGCCAACCAGTTAGGATGAGTTTCGGTAAATAATACAATATAATTGCGAAGCTGAACAAACCTCTTCACAGAAACGCTCGCACTCCATGCGCACATTTCTCCAAAATAGCTTTCGACTCCCCCGAACCCGACTGTTCATCATATGCAACAGACTGATACAGTTGTTCAATGGCTCCATATTATCACTTTCAACATCGCTTTCCGATAGTAGCCCAGGATGAATAAACGGTGGCAGACTGTTGGACTGGAGCATCATCCGGGGATAAGACTTCAGTGTATGGAACATGAGATTGGAGATCCGTTGCGCCTCTGTTTTGAATTTTGGCCGTTGGCTAAATGATCGAGGGGTGTGTATTGGAAGGTATGATGGGACTGATATTGAGAAATGAGGGTATGGATTGGAGTGTACCGGTTGTTGGCTACTCAGGTGAGACGAGGGCTGTTGAGCTAGCGGTGACGAGGCCACTAATGTGTTGGATGGATCGGTTTTGTCATTGTTTGTCTGCGAAAAAGTGAAGAAGTCGGCAAAGTTGATGTCAGGGTCCAGTAAATCCAATACTTCAATATTTGCAAGTTCGATGGCAAATGGGTCTTCGAAAACTGAATCTCCATCGATAGTCGGATTTGCTTCTAAAAGATGGCCGACACCAGGAGACTCCGTCAAACTAGAAGGAGTACCGCCATTCTGAATCCCGGAATTTGAATCTTTTGGCTGAGTACTCGCTGGATAACGACATTCAACACCCTTGGCAAGACATCTTGAACATTCCGGCCGCGCATGATCACAGCGAGCCTTTGCTTTCGCACAGGAAATACAAGATCTAGGGCGAATACTAGGACGATCACCTGCTTTCCGAGACCGACAATAGTAACCATGTCGTTTCAATGAAGTTTCTGGACGGCATAATTAGTACTGGGCCCTCGGCGAAGTTCAACACGGTAGAAAAGCACGACTCACGTTTATCGAATGGCTTATTGCACTGCGGGCATCGCAGAACGGGCACATTAGTGCTGTACATTTTATTCCGACCGTCATGTACAATGACTCCGGGATTGATGTGGAAGATTTATGAGAGATGTAGATGTTTGTGCCAACTTTTGAGTGTGTTGTGCCTATTTGTCAGCGGGCCATCTTCGTGAATTCTGTCGGACGGAACAAATTGTAATTGTGGATATATGGTGAACATGTGTATGAACATCAAATTTGAAGAAGTTATCCACAGGAATTTTTTGAATATCCTAACGAGAGAAGCACATAATCTTGTTTTTTGCAATTAGTGTACAATTTGCAACTCCGAGCTTTAAGGAATAGACTTGATCATGGATGCACATAAATGAGCAGTAATCTCTCGACCTAAGTAGCAAAATACCAATTTATTATTATCAAGGAATAATCGAAACAACAGCAAGCGGTTTGTATAGCTATATCTTGAAACAATGGCCGCCCCCTTCCCCTCCCCGACCGCCAAATGGCACACAACCACCTACCCAACCCTCTCACCAACACGCCCCGAACTCTCAGCAAAGGGCAAGACCATCCTCATCACAGGTGGCGGCACAGGCATAGGCGCAGAAACAGCTCGCTACTTCGCCCTCGCAGGCGCATCTCGAATCGCTCTTCTAGGCAGACGAGAACAGCCCTTACTCGACACAAAGGCATCTATCAAGCAGATCAACGCCGACGTTGACGTCTTCGTCGCCCCAACAGATATCACGAAGAAGGACCAAGTCGACGCCGCCTTTGAACGATTTGTTGGCGGCGATGATGAAGCAACCGGAAAAAGAAAAATAGACGTCCTTATCAGCAACGCCGCCATCATCGGTCCCGTAGATCCCATTAGTAGCGTGGATGGGGAATCATTCCTAAACGCAATCCACACCAACCTGCAGGGCGCACTATACGTCGCGCAGGCATTTCTGCGACATGCGGTCCCCCAAGATGCGGTTGTCGTTGAGACCAATTCTTCCGTTGCTCATGTTAATTTCCCCGGCTTCATCTCGTATGGGGTCGCCAAGATGGCCATTTATCGACTTTGGGACAGTGTGGCGTTTGAGTTTGAGAAGGCCCGTATGAGGGTTTATCACGTTCAGCCTGGTGTGGTTAATACGGATATGAATAAGGAGGCTGGAGGTGTTGAGGCGATGGGGATTGAGGATCATGGTATGTTCTCCCCTTCCCTAGAACCAGCAATGTGGGCATACTGACTCGTGGGATAGTCTCTCTACCGGCGAGTTTCAACCTCTGGCTGGCAAGTCCTGAAGCTGGATTTCTCAGGGGAAAGTTTCTCTGGGCGAATTGGGATATGGATGAGCTCAAGACGCGATCAAAAGAGATTGAGGAAGGGACGGAATTCAATATTCAGGTTGTAGGGTGGCCGTTTGGGGAGAAGGACTGGAAGGTTGGATGGGGACTGTCTTAGATTGTTCTTTTATATTTAGACTGTGTATTGCATGATTGGTAGATTATGCTATCTACCTAGGTAGGTAAGTGGTGGCTGTTGAGATTGCCTACTTGGACAAACTAGGGTTTGAGAGGGCACGTGTCACAAACTCCGATTGGAAGGGACAGAAAAATGGGCAGAATGTGTCTTCGCATTAATATAGGCTTACCCTCCAGATGAATATATTTACGCCGCTATTATGTTGATTCTACATGTTGATCTTACAGAATTGCAGCTATACATTACATGCTATATGATATATGTAAACATCTCGCTCTGCGACGACTCATTCTGCCGGCCATGGTCAATCAAACCCTCGCCTTCGGCCAATTCAATGCCCATTTGCTCTCTCTGCTCAGCGACGCGGCGATTCTTCCTCATCAGAATCATGCGCAACGAAAACGCCAGAATCGCAACCACTCCCATGAAAACGGCGCACGTCAGCATGCCGCGTATAAACCATGGGCCGTCGCTATCTGGATAAAGTCTGGTGCCAATGAGAGGGCCGCATTGGCCAATAATGTTGAGGATGGCAATGCTGCTGCCTTTACCCTCGTGCGCAACGCGATTGTCCATGCTCCAGGTAATAATTATCGTGATTGCGGAGAAGAAGCCTGCTGTGGCGGGGTATATACACAGATATCTGATAATTGTGTGAAGAGATGCGGGCATATTTGAGTGGAAATAGCCAACTAATCCAATGACAAGATAAGCAAGTGCAGACAAAATGGCGTGGAAGATCAAGTATGGACTTCGGCTGCGGCTGCGATCAGAGAGCGAAGCGGTAACCAGTACCACGACAAAGGCAGTTAGGAAAGGGGGCGCTGAAAGGGCCTGCGAAGCTATGGATGAATACCCCATGCTAGCGGCTCAAATCAGCATTATGAGTCTACAGATGTAGCGGTATGGCTTACTTGTTAATTATTGTTGGTAAGAAAACAGGCATCGAGCTGAACGCCACATTGCAGCCAAGAAACATAAACTGTTGCGCGCGTTAGATGCTATATGAAGGCAGCTAAATGGTTGGAATAATCACTTACAGCTACAAGATATGACATTGGATCACACAACGTCTCAACGACGGCCTTCCAATTGAACTTCTCTGTCGACGAAGACGCAGAAGTATGATGTTCGATTTTATTTTTCGATTGCAATCGCAATTTAGCCACCTTCCTCTGTCGCGGAGTCAAAAATCTCGCTTTTCCCGGAGAGTCAGGAATTAATATCCAGGCAAAGACCGCAGCTACCAGACTAGGGAAGCCCTCTATAAGAAACAGCGACCGCCACGCGGCAACAGGGATACTGCTGCTTCTGCTCAGGGCTACAATCACCCATGCCAGGCTACTGGCGAAGGAAGTAGCCAAGGGCGCGGCCGAGATGAAAAGCGCCGTTCGATAAGCGAGTTCCTCGCGTTTGTAGAAGAAAGATAGGTAAAAGGGTACGCCGGGACCGAAGGATGCTTCTGAAATGCCTAGTAATGCTCGAATAACGAGCATGTCCCAAAAGCCCCTTGTTAAGGCTTGACAGGAGGCTAGCACGCCCCATGAATAGACACATACTGGGATATAGATATGTGCAGGCACCAGCTTGTACATCAAAGTCATCCATTCAAAAGCGATATATGTGATGTAGAATGCTGTGAGAAGCCATTCGTACTGGGAAGATGACAGTCTGAGATCGTCGGAGAGACCTGCGATCTTGGCATTTCCGATATCTGAGACTTTAATCAACAATTGGTTTTTCGCAGTTCATCTTGCAAAAATAGGCTTACTCGACCTGTCCAGGAAAGAAAGCAGATACAAAAGGGCTAAGAATAGAACCAATCTTCTGTCCAGTTTCTTCACGACTTCTTTCTCCTCATCCGTTGTGTATTCAGCGGCGCCATGTCTCTTCCTTCGGTGACGAGGTTTGAAATTGATTTCAGATTCATATCCATCGTCGTAGCTATAATCATCATCACCACCACCATCATCCGCTCCAAGTAAATATTTATCTTCCCCTTTGCTTTCGGTATTACTGCTGTCAAGCTTCGTGCGTAATAGCGGAAGTTCCGTCGATCCAGGCAGCGGACGAGACCCGACAATCACCATGCCGGTACCTCCGGAGCTATCTTCATTGCTGCGGCTACCACTTGAACTGATATCTGGCGTGTAGCGCAAATTCAGCGAGTTATCCGATGACGAACTCGAGGAAGCAGTCACTTCGACGAAGGAGGAGCTATCTGATTGGGAAGGAACGGTAGCATGCGGATTGAGATGGGAGGCGGCCATGTTTCCTTTTATATTAGTATTTGATTCCGGGACGTCACCTCCAGGACGACGGAAGACTCATTGTTGCATAACCGAGGTGGCGTGATTATGGCCCATTGCACTAGTAGATGTGTGGTAATGGTAGTATATTTGCAATAGTAGCTAGTTATATGACCAGAAGATGGGATGTATTGTTTGAGTGATAACTATCCTTCTTTGCGTTGCTGCAAGAAGAGGTGAAAGATGCGGCATCACGTGCGTGCCCCTTAAGCCGCCATTGGATAAGCACCACGTGACCGTCATGCCCTAGATTCTCGGATTCTCCTCTTTATTCAAATTTCACACTCAAGTTTCAACTCACTGAGAGCTTTTCCGCGAACTTGCTCATGCTTCACTCTCAATTGTACATGTACCTATCTCTAACTACGTACTCGCCTGAGTTGGATTCTAGACATGTCCTAAACCTCGGGAGTTTGACAGCTTACTTACAGCATGCTCTTCTGCAGAAACAAGTCAAAACTCAGACGCTCGTACCTACTACTAGTAGGCTAGTACCATGGAACTGGCTGCTGGGTTAAGGTCTAACTTTTTGGTGTCGACTAAACCAGTCACGTGGCGAGACAGCATCGGCAAAGCGCTTAGCCTGTAGCTATGCTAGCCGGCTAAGCAAAGCGCCGGTGCTGTAACTTCTATCACAGTGCACACTGCACACTCATATATCGCACATACATCGCGCTCAGACTGCCAGGATGAATTCCCTAACTAGGTAACTAGGCCTCCCCGGGAAATGGAGCCCCCGCTTTCTCCACGCGGGCTGGAGATTCTCCGCAATCGCAAACGCTGTTCCGCGGGGGGAGAAAAGTTACCTAGGTAAAGGCTTCCTCTTTATGGAGGCCGTGTCGCTCTCCGTCTCCCTTCTCCACGACACTGATTTAGCACGTAGTTATACATACTAGTATATATATACACGCTGAAACTGGTCAAGCCGACATGTCGATCCTGGCCCTGGTCGAAGACCGACCAACCCCCAAATCAGTCTACAACTGGCGCATCTACCTGCTCGCCGCCATCGCCTCTCTAACATCATGCATGATTGGCTACGACAGCGCCTTCATCGGCACCACCATAACGCTGCCATCCTTCAAGCACGAATTCCATATTGACTCCATGAGCTCGCACGAGCAGAGCCTCGTCTCCGCCAACATCGTCTCGTGCTACCAGGCCGGCGCCTTCTTTGGCGCCCTGTTTGCGTACGGCATCTCGCCGTTTTGGGGCCGCAAGATCGGTTTGTTCGTTGCTTCGCTGGTCTTTACCCTCGGCGCCGGCCTGATGCTCGGCGCCAATGGGGAGCGTGGGCTGGGCCTTATCTATGCCGGTCGAGTATTGGCCGGGTTGGGGGTCGGGGCGGGCTCCAATTTTACGCCGATTTATATTGCTGAGCTGGCGCCTCCGGCTATTCGGGGGCGTCTGATTGGGGTGTATGAACTTGGATGGCAGATTGGAGGTTTGGTAGGCTTTTGGATAAACGTAAGTTTCCACCACCACCACCAACACCTGTGGACGACAACATTAGGCATCTTCCGTAGCTAACATGGAATGGACATGTAATATAGTATGGGGTCAAAACCACCCTTCCCGCAAGCCATAAACAATGGCTCATCCCCTTTGCCATCCAGCTGATTCCATCTGGCCTGCTCCTCATTGGAACGCTCTTCATCCGCGAATCCCCCCGTTGGCTAATGATCCAAGGCCGGCGCGAACAAGGCCAGCAAAACCTAGCGTGGATCCGCCAACTGCCCCTGGACCACATCTACATGATCGAAGAGATCAACGCAATCGACCAAGCCATCGAGGAGCAGCGAATGACCGTCGGCATCGGATTCACAAAACCCATTAAAGCAGCCTTCACCAGCAAAAAATGGTCGTACCGCTTGTTCCTGGGCAGCATGCTTTTCGTCTGGCAGAATGGCTCCGGCATCAACGCTATCAACTACCCGTCTTCAAGAGCATCGGTCTCAAGGGCGACAACGCGTCCCTGCTTACGACGGGGCTGTTTGGTTGTGTGAAAACGGCCGTTACTTTCGTCTGGTTGCTGTATCTGATTGACCATGTGGGCCGGAGGAATCTGCTTCTGTTTGGTGCTGCGGGCGGTTCGATCTGTATGTGGATTCTGGGCGCGTATATCAAGATCGCTGAGCCCACGAAGAATCCGTCCGATCACCTTACAAGCGGAGGTATTGCGGCTATTTTCTTCTTCTATCTGTGGACGGCCTTTTACACGCCATCATGGAACGGGACTCCATGGGTCCTGAATTCGGTAAGAACCGGACCCTACTACTAACTACTTGATATGCCCAATATACTAATGGAACTTTTTTTTTTAAAAAAAAGGAAATGTTCGACCAAAACATGCGCTCATTCGCCCAAGCCTGCGCAGCCGCCTCAAACTGGCTGTGGAACTTCCTCATCTCGCGCTTCACGCCGCAAATGTTCGCTACCATGGGCTACGGAGTATATTTCTTCTTTGCGTCGCTCATGGTATTGTCCATTGTGTTTGTCTTCTTCTTGATCCCCGAGACAAAGGGGATCCCCTTGGAAAGCATGGACATGCTCTTCGAGACGACGCCGAAATGGCGCGCGCATGCAATCGTGTTGCAAAGAATTAAGGAGAATGAGATTGAATTCCGAGAGACTGTTAAGGGTGCTGGTGGGATTGAGGAGAAAACCGGTGCGCCGGTGCATATGGAGTACTTAACGGAGAGAGCGGAGGGTGCTGTATAGGAAGAGATCCATACTTATTATATCTATTGCAAGAGCAAGTTGGATAACACATGATTGATTTTAGTAACGCTTGATCGAGACTTTCTAACTAGGCTTGACATTACGCTCGAGCTGAAATGAGCACAAAAATTGTAGAATCTGACCCATACAACTTGGGAGATTCAGCAAGCCACTTCACCGTCCTACAACAGTCATCTTCACAGCAAAAAACAAAAGTATGCCCTCTGTAAACACCCACTAGTTTAGCATAGCTCAGATAGACTTCCTGTCTGCACCACTGCGTCGAGACCGTCCCTCATCATACCTAGCATACGGATGCCACAGGTGCCGGTGATGCGAGCCCGAGCCAGAGTACCGATCCGTAACACGACGACGGTACCTCCTCGCAGACCGTGGACTACCGTGAAAGTCGTCCTCAGCCCTGAAACTGGCCCTTCTCGCAGGCGAAGGCGACGAGTTGCTGTAGTTGCTGTGGTACCCGTTCTTTTCAATCTCGAACCGCCGCTTTCTACCCCCGAGAAACTCAATTGCCTTGCTCTTTGCGTACTTGAATACAATCCGCAGTTCGGCCATCAACTCATCACACCGCGCCGCCTCAATGAGATCCTGCGCTTGGAGGTAGTCGAGTGCATTTTCAGCGCTGTCGCGCAGGAACTTGGCGGCGTTGGCGATTCTGTGGTAGTCTTCTGCGAGTGGTGGTGGTGGGGATGCCGATGCTGATGACTCGATTTTGTAGAAGTCGCTCTTTGCCTTGAAGTAGATGTGTAGCATGTGTCTGACGTTGGTGTTGACGGCGGGGTTTTTGGCGAAGTTGGTTCCGTAGGTGCCGAAATCTGTTGCGCTGAATGGGGCGTGCTGGGCTTCAGGTGAAGAAGCTGGGAGGCTGGGTTTCTCATCTTCGAAGTCTTTCGTATCGAACGGTGCGTCTTGGTCTTCAGCGGGAGGAGCTGGGATGGGCTTCTCATCTTCGAAGTCTTCCGCACAAAACAGTGCGTCTTGATCTTCAGCTGGAGGAGCTGGAGGAGCTTGGAGGCTGGGCTTTTCATCTTCGAAGACTTTCGTATCGAACGGTGCGTCTTGGGCTTCAGCGGGAGGAGCTGGGATGGGCTTCTCATCTTCGAAGTCTTTCGCACAAAACAGTGCGTCTTGATCTTCAGCTGGCGGCGCTTCGATGCTAGACTTCTTGTCGAGATCTGAGGGCCGAAAAGCTGGTGGGACGAAGGAAGAGCATCCATAAGTCAGTTATTCAATTCAAGAATGCAAAATAACCAATAAATAGAGACAAACCTTTCGCAAGCACTCCTCTAGTCAGAATCTTTCTATCCATCATCTCCTCCAGGTCACCCTGCACAGGCGCATCGGGATCAATCCCCAGAAACTCTCGAATGTAAAACTCCTGACCAGCCTGTCTGTGGACCTCGCGCCCATTGCAACACAGCTCAAGCAGACACTTGTCATACACCGTGATATGTCCATCCTCAATGGCCTGAGAGGGACGGCTCAGGATGATGTCAATGTGGTGTTCGATGAGCTCGCAGAACACCGTGTAGAGCCTGGAACTGCCGACGATGTAGCGCAGTGCATGGCTGGGTTTGATGCATTCGTATTTTGAGATCATGTCCTGGACCTGGTGGTCATGGATGTCTGGCTGGCGCCATGACTGGACCGGGATGGTCGGCATGGTTGTTGTCCTCGTCTCGCACTTGATGTAGCATTCAGATGGAGAGATGGAAGGGGACAAAAAAGAGATGGGAAGGGATGAGGATAGGATTACCGTCAACAATCTTAGGTCACCTGTCTGCACATAATGAGTGAACTGGACGGGCAATTCAGCACGCTTTCTTAGAGTCAACAAAGATGCAGATTATGAAAAAGAAGAAAAGCTTCACATCATCAATGATTCATCAACTGCACAATATAAACAAACACAAACGGGTATCA
The DNA here is from genome assembly GCA_023625875.1 of Trichocomaceae sp. PYS4502. Taxonomy (NCBI): domain Eukaryota; kingdom Fungi; phylum Ascomycota; class Eurotiomycetes; order Eurotiales; family Trichocomaceae; species Trichocomaceae sp. PYS4502. The sequence goes on along the minus strand of JAMAFX010000248.1, from coordinate 14,994 downwards.
GATGGGCACCTAGGTAATTATACTATATGAGAGTCTAAGGTCTATTCCTCTCCGACCATAATCTTTCTACCTCTCCCACGAAAGTCGAGACATCACTACCATGAGCGCAATCCGTCCATATACCATCATCTCGAATGCACCACACAGTCTCATCCAGCCTCACAGTACAGCTCTTTGTAACGCCGACCTCTTGACTGTGGCGTACGCTCTCCCGCAGCAGAGCAAGACCACTTGGGTTCTCGGGATCCTCAAAGTGGTCGTCGTCATCCTCCTGGCTTGCACATTTGTTCAATGCATCAAAGTCGATACCGTGCTCCAACGCACAGCTTTCTACTAGAGGACGGGAGGGGATATCCTTGAAGTCGCTAATGAGGCAGTTTGCAAATCCGAGAGAGCGGATGACGGGTGTTCGCGGAGTGACTGATTCGGATGCAGTCTCATTCTGGATAGAGGGGAATGGAAGGTTGGCTGCACAAAGGCAAAGCACGTTACCTATACATTCGGATGGGCCATGTTTGCACTGGACATCGGGCGTGCTGTTGGATACACTTGAAGATGGTGTTAGTTTCTCTGGTTGAAACATTGGGAGAAAAAAAAAAGGATTGTGTAGCTTACCTTCCAATGAACGAGAGACGAAAATCAACCTTGTCGCTGATCTTCTCCATTGCGGGGATAATCAACTGCTGGAGACAGTCCCTGGCATCTGGACACTTGCTCATAACGTGCACATCCAGAGGCACGGACTTCCCTGCGCTGATCTGCCCCGCAGTCGTACTAACAATACCGGCCTCTTGGCTAGCATCCTCTGAGTATTCAGGGCGCCAGGGTATGGCATAGAGACGATGCAGGTACACGAAGTACAGAACCCAGCAGGCTCCGATGACGAGGAAACCGCGGCGCAGGTTCCGGCTCATGGCGCGCTCCCGCCATGTTGCATAGGATCTCTGGGTCTTCCCCTCTTGAGCGGAGAACTGTTCTTCGCGCTCCAGCTCCTGGAAGACGTCGTAGGCATTGGGCGGCATGGTGGCTGTTACATTGTCCGATGCAGACCTCGGGATGAGGTTGAACGTTGGAAAACTTGAAGTTGAGGTTGGCGTGATGCCGCTAGCCGGATCGGGCATGGCGGCTACAGCACGTGGCATGAACATTGAACATTTACTATGGAGTATGCCACATCGAGCCGTCATTATCTAGGTATAACCAGACCAGTAATCCATCAAACTATAGTACTACTACATATCCATGTAGCCCATCAGCTGTTGAACTGAATGGCTTCGTCACTTGTTGCTTGTTTACTGGCAATGAAGCTTGCAGCTACCGGCATTCTTTCCTGTTTGGGCCAAGAATGCTGTAAGTCTTGAGAAGTTGCGAATCCATCTGCACTAACTTACTAAGTCCTAAGTTACTCAATTAACTAATGGTTAATTAATAATTCATTCAATGCAACGGTGAGCGACTAGCTGATCCGCCATTTAGGGCTGCAACCACGTGGGCGCCGTCCGATCTCGGCTCAGCCTGCTTACTGACTTACTGACTTACTGGCTCTACTCTACTCTACTGTCTCGCTCTGGACAAGACGAAGCCCATGTTGAACGCCGACTTCGATGCGTCGATGACAGTTCCGCCCCCGCAGTGTACGAAGCGTCACGTTTCACGGATGGAGATCCACGACCTTAGCAGCAGGGCCGTCGTTTCAGACCAAGACCAGAGGCAGAGGAACCTGGCGAGCACACGATCTGACTAGCAGAGGGGCCAAGACTCTGCTCCGAAAGCGGATGGGTTGAATCCGTTATCCTAGAGTTCAGACTACGGAGTTTGCCTTGTCCTCCGGAGTCTGAGTCTGAGTCCGAGTCGGTCTGAGAGACGAGCCATGTGGTGTTGCCAGTTGGTATATCAGGTAGTGAGGTACAAATAAGCTGTTGTGTTGTTTAGTATTCGAGCATTCCGCAGTAACTCATAGACGCATAGAATGGAAGATGTATACCTAGGTACGGAGTAGACGTTGGAGTGGAAGCTGCGACGCACTGGCAGGTGCGGGGGCAGCTGCCTAGTCAAGGCAGTGACTCAGTCACGACTTCCCAGGTTGTCTTAGCCTTGGATAAATTAAGAACATCACCAGTGACCTCTGACCAACGCTTCTGAGTTCTTTCTGACCACAGCGTCACATCGGGTCCTAAGCCTCGACACCCGTGTGGTCGCATTGCGAGATCTCCTTGTGCTCATATCCTCGCTATTCTCTTCCGGTCCTAGGTCTCACGATCTTCGCTGTCCCCCACCCAGGTAGTTTCTCGATCCTGGAATTCCTGAACAAGCAGACCCGATTCCAGAGACGCCTGGACATCCTCTTCTGCCGCCGGACACTGGACACTGGACACTGGATACTGCGGTACACGTCGTCGTTGGCAGTGTCACCGCCCGAGCAGGCACTCGCTCACTGCATGCACCCGTTATCTACGCCGCGTATCACGCGATAACTGTGTAATTGGCCCAGAGAGCACTCTGTGAGCCTTGGGCCTGGAGTTTTGGGGAGTCAGGACTCGCTCAGGAAGGATTCGTAAGCTCGCACATACCTCCGCCGCTACCACCTAACTGCGCTGTACATAACTTAAGCAGCCAGCTAACTCGCTGACGAAGATCTCCTCCTAGGAGGGAGGGACACGATCATTTGGATTATACTACGCGCACATGCGAAACAAGAGATAGATATATCCCCCCACGCAAATCCCAAGACTATACGTACATATATACAACAATGGCGCCGGCAGCGACGGCCGAGACCTTCGTCCGTGATGTCGATCAACAAACAGCCATTGACGATGCGGACGACGAGGATATTGCATACGAGCCAGAACAGCAGCAACAAACAGCATGCAACGACGAGCCAAAGCTAGACCTAGACCCGCTAGAAGAATTTCTGAGACCTTTGGTCCTTGAGGAATCGCGACTGTACACCCTGGCCCGCCGCTTTTCCGAGGTCTATCGACATCTTGCCTTAACTTCCGAACAACAATTTCTTCCAACCCCCGTCACCCGACTACCGAGCGGAGAAGAGGTGGGTCGCTATCTGGCCATCGATGTGGGAGGCAGTAATCTACGAGTCGCCTTTATTGAGCTGCTGGGGGAAGATGCCGATTCCGACAAGAGCCCTGGCGATAAATCGCGCGACACCATCCGCAAGGCCCAGCGACAACGCGTGAGACGGACACTGGAGAAAGCATGGCCGATTCAGGAGCATCTGAAAAAGGACAAAGCGGAAGACTTGTTTGAGTGGATTGGAGATTGCATTGCCGAAGTTATAGCGGACAGTCTTGCCTCGGATGCTACCAAGGGCGAGATCCCTGAAGAACTGGAGATGGGTATTACCTTCAGTTTTCCTATCATGTATGTTATGACCTTTACTTTTGTTCCATGGGCATCTTCGTATCCTTTGTGCACACTGCATAGGGAGTATATCTGCTGACAAACCTGATAGGCAGGAATCATTGGGCGAGGCTACACTAATGCCAATGGGCAAAGGGTTTGCAATTACCTCCGACCTCAATCTACGCAGTATACTCCTTACCGGCTATGAAAAACATACAAGGCGATCTGAAGACGACGAACCGTCAGCAAAGCGACGGAAGCTCTATGCTCTTCCCAAGTTGAAAATCGCTGCTATCACTAATGACGCTGTTGCTACGCTGGTCTCGTCGGCTTATTGCGTCAAGTCGTTACCCAATAGTCGCGTTACCATGGCTATCATCGTTGGAACGGGATGCAATGCCACAATACCCATGTCACTGGCTGATTTACACGAATCCAAGGCTAAGTTGGTCAGCTCGCGAGACTCGAAAGCTTCGCAAACAATAGTTAACACGGAAATCACTATTTCTGGTGCGGCTGCGCCCTTGAAGGAGCTACACATCACTACTAAATGGGACGTTGAGCTTGACCGGGCATGTTCTCGACCTGGCTTCCAACCACTTGAATACATGACGGGTGGACGTTATATTGGCGAACTTGTGCGGATTGTGTTCTTCGACTACCTGACCAGCGTGCTTGGGGCTACCAAAAAGGAGTTGCCGGCGAACTTGGTGCATGAATACGCTCTCTCTACACTGTATCTGTCGAACAAAGTTGCACGCAGTCGGTCTGTCCAAGAATTGGTGACGGAACTCTCGCGATCCTTACCTCCGCCAGAGTCTAGTGATTGGGCTTGGAGTAAAGAGACTGCAATTGCATTTCAGAAAATCGCCAGGGCAGTTCAGACGCGCTCCGCGGGGCTTATTGCGTCGGCAGTTATAGGACTTCTTGCATGCACACGCGAAATTCAGCTGAGAGACGATAGCGCGCGAAACTCGCCTCAGCCCCCTACCGAAGGCGGTGGGGAGTCTGAAGAAGATCAACCAGAAACAGCTGCTGCTCTTGACTCTGCCAATAAGACACTCACGTCTGGAGGTAATTCCCAGCGCGGTCTCATAGTGCCTGTATTGGCGCCAGCGCCAGCAGACTGGCATTCCGGACCTGAAGAATTGGTGGTTGCCTACACTGGAGGAATTATTCAGAATTACCCCAACTTCAAGGAAACGTGTCAGGCATATATCGACCGAATGATTATGCGGACGGGCCCTCAGAAGGGAGGGAAGTCTGTCTTCCTACGCGAGGCTTCTGACGGCGGCGTGATAGGGGCTGGAGTGCTTGCTGGCATGGTTGCTGGGCAGACTTAATCTGGGTTTCTTCTATCTTGTTTGTTACGTGAGCTTTAGACGAGATCTTGCCTCAGTGCGATTTAAGAAAGCGGCGTATTGGGACTGGCTTCAGAGAAAGACAGGAAATGGCAGAGATAAATCTTATACTTTTGAGGAGTACTGGATCGGGTGGTTATAACTTATGACAAGGCTCTGGCGTTGGTTCCAGCTCTAGGTATTATTTATTATTCAGACTTTACTTTCAAAAATGAGACGAAGTTGATGCCTGGGGAGTCAGGCGCCGGCTTACCTAACCTTGCACGTGATCTTAGCACGTGATCTCCAGCACTTCCTCAAGTGTCCTCCGCCTTGGTTCGTCTCAGACTATTTAAACCTCACCTTCTCTGCGCTCTTTGCCACTCTCCAACCGCCGCAACCATGAGCTCTCAGGCGTACTACGAGCTGTATCGCGGTAGCAGGTATAGCACAACCATGCCGCAGTTTCCTGTTTTGACATAGAAAAAATTCATTTCTTTTTTTCAAGAAAATAACGGAATATATTGTCTTGCTAATCTTTGTTTCCTCAATTTCTCCGAATGTAGTCTCGGGCTGTCGCTCACTGATACGCTGGATGACCTGATTAATGAGGGACGCATCGAGCCACAACTGGCTATGAAGATTCTGTCCAACTACGACCGTTTTGTCACGGAAATTCTTGCCATGCAAGTACGCGCAAGGCTGACTTTCAAGGTACATACATACTTGCATCCTTAGGGGCATCATAGAAAGAAAAGAAAAGAAATGAAATGAAGAAGCCCTTTATTAATATAAGCACACGGGGAAAATACAGGGCCATCTCGATACCTACCGTTTCTGCGATGAAGTATGGACTTTCCTGATCAAGGACGTTACTTTCAAGCTGGATAACCAGCAGACCGTCCATGCCGACAAAGTGAAGATCGTCAGCTGCAACAGCAAACGTCCGGGGGAAGCTTGAGATTGAACTTGAGAATTGATTTTATTTCCTCTACGTCTCTCGCTCTACTAGAGGATATGTTTCGTTACGTGCTTACGATGGGTTGCGAGGGGCATGGCGTTTGGGAGTTGAGGTTATATCATCATATTCGAAATTGGAATGAATATATTTTTTCAGTTGATATTAAACAATAAATCAGAGTTTCTTGACTCAAATCTCAGTTCTAGTAAAGATGAAGTGAGTGCTAAGTAATGCTCCGGCGGTAGGTAGTTAGTTGTTGAGCATGAGATCCCGATAAGAAGTCCGAACGTCATCGCAACTACACCACCACCACCAGCAGACTGCGTTGCTCACAACCATGCTCCCAAACAACACCCACTCTCCCTACAGCTCTTAAATATGCCACGCGTACTTCCGTGGCTAGCAACCGGCCGAGGTCGGGAAAGCAACGAGCACACTCCAACTCCTACGCGCCGCACACACCGCACGCCGTCACCACCAAATCAACATGGCGCAGAACGCCCATCCGCTCTGCAGACGACTCCCAGACACATCGACGTTCTGAGATCTTGTAAGGTGGAATCCCATCGTCTGATTTATGGGATGACAACGCTAACGACGTTTCAAGCGCGGAGTCCTCCCACTTCACCGATAGAAGCTCCTCCCACCGAAGAGTGAGTTAGTCCCACTAACTACTATTTTCTTCCCCGCCAAAAAAAGAAACGAGGAATGAAAAGCTCACTTTTACGCGGAGTTAGATACATCAAAGAAGGCTTCGATAATGACGACATGTATATCATGGTGGAAGATGAGTTCTATGCCATCGCGCAACAGTTCACGAGACATCTACACCACGCCGAGTATGTGAAGCGCAGAAGACAGGCCAAGAATATGAATGCATCGGTTCTTAGAGATATGGATCGACCGACAGATCGGAATACGTCGATGAGTGGTGAGACCCTGAAGCGCAAGGAGACGGAGCGTCTGCGGGAACGGCAGAAACGCGGGTTGGCGCCTGTCGCGAGACGGCCGCGGACGGAAGATGATGATGAAGAAGATATGGCGAGTGAGCTGGAAGATGAAGAAGAGGAGGAAGAGCGCGAGGATGATCCGTGGTATGGAACTTCGCTACATACTTTGATGGCAAGTCCAAGGAAAAATCGGTCGCTGGCTGGGCTGCAGAGTTTCAGGTCGAGTACGAGAGCGGCAGCTGGATTTGCGAGGGCTCCAAGAGACGATATTAGACGTTCGGACTCTTCGTTGCCGAGAGATCAGCCGCAACGACAGACGATGGTTGAGTCGGCTGTTTCGCCTTCCTCTGGTGCCAATGATGATGATGACGACGATGATCTAGAGATCATCGAATCCAGGTCTAGCAGACCGAATCCATTACCTCCGTCGGATGTGCGCGTGCGCACGCGTCTGATTAAGAGAGAGTCTCCAGAAAGTGATATCAAACCAACACTCCAACGGACGGCATCGAATGGGAATCAAAATGGACGTCGCGTAGTAATATCGGAAGACCAAGAACAGAGAAACACTATCGTCAATGGTGAATCAAGTACCTCAAGGAATTTGAAACTTGAGCAAAAAGCAACACCTACTACTCACGCTCGTTCTCATACGATCAAATCCAGACCCAGGAAGAGAGTATTTCTTGATGAATTGGACGATGCTCTTACAGTCGGTATTAAAGACGAAGAGGATGAGTCAAAAAATGATATTATAATACAGGACCAGCCTCGAAAGTCATTATCAACAACAAATCATACACTCGATCAACAGCAAGAGAAAACAGCCAAAAGATCACGTCTAAACGATATTCCCACTTTTCTAGTGTGACAACCCTATCATCAACCCTGTCTAACAGATGCCAGACGGCCGGTAGCACCTCCAGTCCTCCACAACTCTAGAATACGCGGTCGATCGAATGACGAGCCGACGATTTAGCTAGCTAGCTAGCTAGTTTGGCACTAATCCTGAGCACCTTATTTCTCAGCTGGTCTCGTGTGGAACTCTTCCGGACAACAGCGGCGTTTTGAGCGGCCTCCTTCTCCGTCATGACGCCGTGACTGTCATGTCGATGGAGCGTACTTTGACTAAATGGGGAAGTCAGAGTTCGATACGCGTGGCTTCGATGGATGGATGGTAGTAGCAACCTACTCATCATCTTGTAATGGCATTGAGAACTCTTCCTTTCGGAAATTCGTTGGGGGACCCTAACGCAAGCAACATATAACATATCAGTGGGACTGTTTTTTCTCTTTTGGAGCGGGGCCCACTGACAATTTCAATGATCCTGGCCGGTTCCTCCTTTCGTCTGAAGCAGGACTTCAGCCATTGTGATATTGGCGACAAGCAGCCACAGGTCGACATGGCTAAAATGAAGTCGGCGAAAAACTCGGAGAGTCGATAAAGAGAAAAAAACCGGAAGAGACTTTCAATGGAGGAGAAACAAATCCGCTAATATTCGAAGTAAATGCTGGACGTCTATGTATATGGCTTCTAAAAAGCAGCAGAGAAAGGGATGCAGGAGCAGTGGCAAATGATACCCGACGAAATAAAGCAAAGAAAGAATGAAGGAGGATATGCTTATTTCTTGTCCTTAGGCCATTGGGGAGAGCTGGTGTATATTGAAAGAGAGAAGAGAAAGAAAAGAAGATCGAGCTCATACCGGTCTCGACCATTATATATCTATAAGGTAACTTAGTTATAAGGTACGTATGTAGTTAGTAGTTATATGTACGTGCCTTGCAAAAATGTACGACATCTGTCAAACCAGCTCAAATGCCAGAGCCCCGGAAATCCCCTTGACTATTTCCGCTGCAATATGATTGATCGCCCAATCTTTTTTTTGGCAATCCCTGAAGAATTTAGAATTTAGCTACACACCAGGGCTAGGCTGTTTCCCGACGCCTACCAATGTAGGATCGTAGATTGGGAGTTGAAATGTGAGACAGCTCTTCCCCTTGTGGGACTTCGGGACTTGGATGGGGAGGCCTTTTCTGTACGTACGTAGGTACTGTGCCTACAACCTATGTGCATACATGCATATTTCTAGACAAATATGTGCGACAAGAGATGGCTAAACACACACGTCTATCATAGTAGGTACTTGCCGAGACGTATTAATTTGTATACATATAGTACGTAGAACTCAGATATAGCTCAAATAAGGCTGATTCTACTTATACTTAGTACTTACGGAGTACTCCGTAGCGAATCCATCGTCCACAGTCCTGGTCACATTCCTAACCCTCCTCCTCCTCCCTTCCCACAACCCCCTTGGCCGCGTGTAACGGGGCAATTGAAACGGACTGACAGCTGTCTGTCTACCCCTTAGTCCGAGTTGAAATGATTGAATCATCTGCTTAAAATATCAGTCCAGTAGCTGCTCGTTACGTGTAGTATAGCCATGTAGCTATAGTAATATGTTTTAGATTGGGCTGCTAATTCACTGTTCCACATGATCATTGTAACCCTAATTTCTAACCCGTAAGTTACATATTGTACCTCCAAACATTCTTCGAACGTGCCACTTAACCGAGTGTTTCAAAGCTTACCTTAGGTACTTAGCTACCTAGAACTCATTCGGCATTTGTGCAAATACATACCTAGTTTGCGCGCCTGGGAAGGGACATAGATAGATCCATTTATTGATCAGTGGAGATTACCAGACCAGGCCAGATTTATAAGCTTATATTAACTAACTAGTTAATGTAGACTTGAATTGATTCAGCCTTTTCACTTTAGAAGTTTAGAATAAACACATATAGTGGAGTTAGTTCATTAAGGGCGCACGCATCATTCATTGTTTTGATAAAAAAAGCTGCGCCTCTTTTTTTTTGGTTACTCACTGTTCAGTTTTGTCGGCTATTCCCTATAATCTGAGAAGCATACCTAGATACTCATTCACAGACCTATTCCTGCTCAATCAGACAGTTGCACTGAGCTGCGAAGGAAAGAGAAGATTCATATGATTCATTAATTTTCAACAACTTAATCTGTATTGTAGACCATCATGAGAAGACCTCGCCTATATGCAAAGGTATATTCCAGTAATAACTAGCAAAAACCATGGCACCTACACTCATTATAGCAGCCATCAATACATTCACAGCATTGTTGTCGAGGATATCTAGTCCTGTCTCAATTTTTCGGCTGCCGTGCGCCCCCTCAGCAGCACTTACAACTCTAGACGATTGCTGAGATTTCGCCGACACAAGGCCGGCACTCGTAGCTGTTGCACTGACTGCATTGGCAGTCGATTCAGTTGCACGAATATCGCTGTTGTACTTGGCTACATCGCTCCCAGTTGTTGCCGACGGTTTGGTGGATGATGGCCGGATCAGCACTTTGCGGCCGCCATCGCCCTCGACAACCTTTCCAGTTTTTTTATCGACGACGCTAGCCTGGAGGAATCCGCCCAAGAAACTATCAAGGAGGCTCCCCATTGCCCCCCATATTGTAATCGCAGTTACGAACCCGAGGCGGTCGAAAAGCGGCCATGACTCCGCGCAGAAGGGTACAAAAAGAACAGCCGTCAAGGCCACCGTGAAAGCACCAAAGACGCCTGCTAGAAGCCCAGCCAGGGTGACGCCGCCATTAGTACCGGGTGGGACAACTTTTAGAGTTGGGGACGTGATGAGTCGAGGGGGTGTTTTGGACAAGATGCCGAGTTCGGACGAGAACGTATCTGCTGCGACGGCTGCATAATTTCTATAGCCCGATCAAAGGATGGAAATTAGCATATCCTCATGCCGTAATAGATAATAGGCGCATACTCACGCAATGAAGCCAATCACAAATATATCACCAATATCAGCGCCTTGAGCAAAACATGTCGTTGAGTATCGTTCCTCCTTCCACATAAAGTAGGCATGCAATGCGACAATCACCGTAGCGACTATGGAGTTTGCAAGTACTTGAAGATGATTGCGAGCGCCCTCTCCACCACTAGCACCGGATGCCGATAATGTCAGTTGGGCTTTGATATCGTGCTTGACCTAGAAAAGAACCATTTCAGAGGTCAGAAACCTTTCAAGATTTGACGCTGTTTCAAGTTTTGAGGACAAACCCTCCGACCAGAAAAAGAATGCATACATACCTTTGTCGCCTGGCTACCACCAAGGTAGAAGACTGTTAAGAGAAGAAACGGCAGTATCCATGGATGGAGGACGTGGATAACAGCGGTGATAAACGCGGCAAAAATCCCGGCCGGCGTCAGGGTTTTGCGGGACCAGGCGCGAAAGACGAGTGCACCAACCGCCGGAACAGCAATGGCCGGATTTACCATGTTATATGTGGCTAAGAAAGAGACAAAGACGGCGTTGCGTGGATGCTATGGCAACAAGTTCGTCGTCGGGGAGAGAATCATTTTAGAGACTCGGGGCGATCTGGATCAGGTGCTTTTGTGGGCCTGAGGCCGCCGCCGCCGCGCTAACCCCGGCATTCTGCCCTAATGTTTCCTATTCGAGTAATCAGCTGCCAGATTGTTACTCTCACGACCATGACTTTATTTGAAACGCTGACTATGCAAACGAAGAAACTATTCAGCAAAACCAGCTTGAATGAGGGAAATTTTTTCGCATTGCCCAAAAGTCATGTAAACAATCGGATTGTTTTGATATTAGAACCAGAACCTCGATGGATTCCGTTTGCTTTATTCGCCTTTGTGCCCAGCTACTGCCCAAGTCTACGAATGATGCTGGTCAAAGACCGGTAATAGATTGTTTTCACTTGCCAGATACGGATTTGCCCGGACACAAGACCTGGGATGTTTACCATATAGATCGAGCCTTTGTACGGTGAGCTGGACCTAGATAAAACAATATCAAGACAGAACCTGCTGTCTACATAGATGGTGCCTGGTCGGGACCTGACTCATCTTTGCCAGAATAACTCAAATCAAGAATTCGACAAATTCTTTCTATTTATCAACCCATTCTATCCACCTAGGTCAGCTAAAAGCTATCGGGATTTACGTTGGAAAACATGGCGTCGGAATACAGATTTGAAGACTCTCCAGGGCTGAGTGAGCACATAACCTCGGAGAAGAACACTGCCAAATTGAGCTAACATGTGTTTATCATTATAGGACACAGCTGCGCTATTTGTCACACGCCACTGCATCATCCGCGAGCGAAGAAGACTTGTTTTGGGAAGCATGCGGAACCGTGTCCACGCTTCCATCATACCATGTTCCGCATAGGAAGAACAAGTTCTTGTGAAGCGCAGGTAGCCCTTTTCCACTTCGTTCCAAGCAGACTCTAACTTTGTCCTTAATAGATGCAAGACTTCAAATGAGCAACACCGTAAAAGACACAGTGCGATAGCTGCTCTGGTCCATGAGATTCACCGCAAAAGCAACAAGAATGTTCCAGTAACAAAACTCGAAGACATCGCGAACGCTATCCACGGATACTTCGAGGCATCTATCCAGGGCGATCGTCAGGCTCTTGACAAGGCCCTGGCAAAAGACATCGACTTGGGAGTGCGGATTGCCCAAAATCAGGGAAAATTTCTGGATGAACATTTCAAAAACAAGGAATTCCGTCAGATACTCAGTCGACTCGGATTCGAAAAAAATGTCTCTCGCGAATCCAATGAGCAAAAGGCGATGCTCCTCCGCCTGGTAGATGGGATTATCAACGACGTTGAGATCGTTGCGAACGAGTCGAGAGAAACTTTAAAACGGCAGCTAGGGTATTATAAGTACGCAGACAAGCGAGCCTATAATGCCCTGACTCGAAACCTGAAATCCTTGAGTCTGAACAGTGAAGAAGCGGATGGTGATGACAACCCGGAGTCTTCTGCAGCAGCACACAACGACTTTCAGGAGGAGGAAGAGGAAGATGAAGACGAAGAGGAAGAAGAAGGCCAGACAGAAGGAGATCCTACTGCCGATTCCATGCCCGAACCGAAGCCAGAAGGCAAGGAGAACAAAGACATGAAGAAAACCAACACGTCGAGCCAAAAGCACGGTGGGATGAAGCTAATCTTCGTGTCAAACAACGCCAAAATAGCTGCTTCCCCGAAGCTGGGACCTCTGAGAGAGAGGAATGTCTAGCATGACTGTTCTTTTGTTGGCTGACGGAGCTGGATGTATGTTGATATTGATACTAGACTGTATTTGCGAGAATTTTTCGGGCCAATTCCAGATTGAATAGATTATTGTCTTTTCTATGAAGCTTCTGTCCACGCGATAACTAAATGTTTCGAGATCCTTGGGCATGTTTAGTATTTACTATTACAAGACGGAGAAAGTGGTCCATAGATAACAGCCCCACTGCTCAAGCACGCAGCAGGCGGGGTTGATAAGCTCTGCTTGCCAGACTCCGTCCGTCCCCTTTTCACCTTCTTCCTTCCTTTTCATTTTCGTGTTGAACAAGATCAGAATTTCAGTATGCTCGTTCGTCAATTTCCAATTTGGTAGACACAAATTAACACGCCGAGGTTCATCTACAGCAATCGCATTGCATGACATCATCATGGCTCTAGAAACCCTCCAGACTATCTCCCCCATCACCAACAAGCCCATCCTGACTCGTACTGGGATCTCTTCGGAGGAGCTCACAATACTTCCGGAGACTGCACAGAAGGCTTTCCGGTCGTTTTCGCAGAATACGACCTTGGCCCAACGTCAAGAAATCGTCGCACGAGCCTTGGGAATCCTGGGTAAGAAGAAGGATGCCTTGGGCCGGGAAATAACCGAGCAGATGGGCCGGCCCATCGCATACACGGGCGCTGAAATTGCTACAGCAATCAAAAGAGGAGAATTCTTGAATCGTGCCAGCAATTCGATACTTGGGGAAGAAGGCACCGTGGACGGTGAGCCGGAAAAGGGTTTCAAACGTTATATCAAAAGGAAACCCGTTGGGGTTGTCCTGATTATTTTTGCATGGAATGTGGGTTGCAAGTTTTTGAAGCGTTCTTCGTGACTTAGTAGACTCGGAACTGACTCGTGTCTAAGTACCCTTACCTTATCCTTGTCAACAGCTTAATTCCGGCTCTCCTCGCTGGAAACGCGGTCATTCTAAAGCCCTCGCCGCAAACTCCTACGGTAGTTGAGCAGGTTGCGTCGGCTTTTCAAGAAGCCGGACTACCGCAGGATGTGATACAGTACTTTCATTGCGGGTCTTTGGCTCAGTTGCAAATCCTCATCCGATCGCCGCTTGTCAATCATATCTGTTTCACTGGTTCAGTTGCCGGAGGACTAGCTGTCCAAAAAGCCGCATCAGACCGGATTATCAATGTTGGCCTTGAACTTGGAGGGAAAGATCCCGCCTATATCCGTGGTGATGTGGATGTTCCTTGGGCCGCGGCAGAAATTGTAGACGGGGCTATTTTCAACAGCGGACAAAGTTGTTGTGCCATTGAGCGGGTGTACGTACACGAGAGTATTTACGACCAATTTATTGAAGAAGTCAAGAAAGTCCTCAGCCAGTACCGGGTTGGTGATCCTTTCGACAAGAATACTCAGATTGGACCCGTTATTTCGCGACGCTCCCAGGATACGTTCAATGCACATGTTGCCGATGCCTTGGCCCAAGGCGCCAAAGACGAAACCCCAGAGAACGAGACCTTCAAGAGCATGCCTGCCGATGGTAACTTTGTGAAGCCTACGCTTCTCACCGGTGTCACGCACGACATGCTCGTTATGAAAGAAGAGACCTTTGGCCCTGTTATCCCAGTTATGCGGGTAAAGAGTGATGATGAAGCCGTGAAGCTGATGAATGACAGCGAGTTTGGGCTTACAGCTAGTGTATGGACCAAGGACGTTGCGGCAGCGGAGCCGATTATCGACCAGATTGAGGCCGGCACGGTGTTCATCAACAGGGCCGATTACCCAAGCCCGGTGAGTTCCGATCTGGCCATTCCCAACGCTCTTCCCTTCTTTGAGACTAACAAAATGAGCAGGATCTGGCTTGGACCGGGTGGAAGAACTCCGGACGAGGCGTGACACTGAGCAAGTTCGGATTTGATCAGTTCGTGAAATTGAAGAGCTACCACGTGAAAGATTATCCCAAATAAGCCGTCCTCTGTTGCTGTCTCTGAATACTAGTTATTTATTATTCCTTATTTGCATGTACAAAAATTTCCTTTATGGAGTCGGAATATCTAAGATAGACCAGTTGTATCGATCTACATCGATGTCTGCCTATGCACTCGGCCCACCCAGACAAAGGCAAGACAAGATAACCCCTTCTGTGATTATTCGATTATTTGTCTCCTAACTTTCACGCTTCGACTTCTTTGTATGATGATTATCGGAGGATTGATTGATTGATTGATTAATTCATCTAGCCGTCCCAGCCGCCCCACAGGCAGCTATGCGGCATGTAACCTAAT
>JAMAFX010000247.1:0-32469 GCA_023625875.1 Trichocomaceae sp. PYS4502 | reverse complement strand
TACTACTACATATACTGTATATAATTAGTGACATTTATATATAGATAGCGACACCCAGGGCTTACCCCCTGGCGGCCCTTGTCCCAGTAGGGAATTGTGGGAAGCGTGCAAGTCACGAACCACGGCCGTTAAATAGTAACACACACACACACACACACACACACTACAGAGTACTCAATCTGTCTGCATAACTTCCAGCCTGCGTATTAAGAATGCAATGCTTACTCCCGCCATGCAGAGGGCTTATCTTTGCCAGACGCCTGCGGATTCCGGAATGTGAGCCCCGTGCAAAGTAAACAATGCCATTGCCAGAAGTCTGTACTTAAATTACTACGTACTACGTATACATAGTACCTAGGTACGGAGCACATGCTGTACGATACGTACGTAGTAATTTACTGGGGCAGGAATGCAGTGAAAAATCATGTAAATCATGACAGCACCGGGTCATTCCTTATTCGCCGAAAGTCGTCATAGAAGTGCGCTCGGGATTCGTAAACTCGTCCCGGACGATTGAGATCAATCACAGGATTGACTGATGGAGTCTATGAATTGGACAAGCTAGATTATAACATGCCCATAATTGCTCACCCCCCATCGATTCATAGTGCTGTTCCGTAGAATGGCGCTGCTATCTAGTAGCAGCAGCTCAGCTATCAGTGTCGTATATTAGCAGCTGCATTCTTCTAGTCATGATCCACTGCTTGGTTTGACTGAATGTTCTTTTGCATGCGGTCCCAGCTCATCTGTGCACTGATTCA
This sequence comes from Trichocomaceae sp. PYS4502, assembly GCA_023625875.1. Classification (NCBI taxonomy): domain Eukaryota; kingdom Fungi; phylum Ascomycota; class Eurotiomycetes; order Eurotiales; family Trichocomaceae; species Trichocomaceae sp. PYS4502. The sequence goes on along the minus strand of JAMAFX010000247.1, from coordinate 31,708 downwards.
TTCCGAGCCTCCACGTGCGACTAGCATCCGTCCAAGCGCCTATAATATGTTTCAGACGCGCTCTTTACGACGCAAAGGCGTCAGTTTCTTGGCCAGCCTCAGATCTCCTTGGCTCTTCGATCACGTATAACTTCACGCCGCTTGATTTCACGCTCGATATTTTCTAGCCGCGATTCCCATTCCGCCCAGCACTCGCTACTGCCAAGGATTCCTAATTCGTACCAACGTTGCAGTAGTCGTGCACTGCGCGCCCGTAGCTCAGATATCTCAGTCGCTTGTTGTTCTTGGATTTCCAGGAGTAGCTCGAGACGTGGTTGAAGTTCGATCAATGCGGTCGAGGCTTGCGGGTCGGGGATGGGAAGGTCCTTAAGCGATGCGAGGCGCGATGACGTCTCGGGGAAAGCAGTCGCATAAGACAATACTATAGATGCCAGTGCCTGCGTGCTTAAATCGGTTGGAATATTATCGCTATCCGTAGCCGCCGTGGCTGGGAACAGATCGGGAAATCGAGAGTCTTCGGGAATGGTTTGTTTTACAAGATTAGCCAACGTCTCGTCTGTTTCAGCAATAGACGTAGAGCGACATACAAAGTTGCAATGTATCGCGGACAGCCGGATTCGATTTGCTAAAAGAGTTGAGCGCAGATTCTAGGTGAATTAAGCGGCGCGCGACGGTGTCGTCGAAAGACTCGGGTTTTGATGCCGCAGTTGGCTGGCCAGTCCACTGCGAGTCGCCGGTTAGAAGGAATTCTAGGCGCCGTAGACGGCCCTCGAGCAACTCGATAGTCGCCGAGGCAATAGTGCTGGCTTCCAGTGACATTGTGACTTGATTTAAATGCTGTGTACAGAGCAAGAATCAGCTGAGGTCGACGTTAACTTACCTTAAGCAAGCCAAGTTGGTCCTAGCGTCTCGGACTTCCCCACAAGGCCACAACCACACTAGTTGGGCTTAATTAATCCATACATTAGAATTACTCAATTTAGTAATGAGGTTATGGCCTGCAAAGTAATCCAATTACTGTATGAACAAAACGCTCTGTGCTCCTCCCATAATCGTGTGAACGCCAACCGAGGCCGTCTTGCCCAGTTTCCAAAATCAGAAAGTCATTAGAATCGTATAGGTAACTACCGTGCAATGCAATAAGTGGTTCGTCAATGATGAAGAAGACTCTTCCCTCCCCTTTCTTGCATTTCCTGCATTTCCTGGCCGGGATAGGACACGTCTTCCTCAAATGCTTTCACTTCATAATCGAAGACGTTGGCTTTTGACGTACTGCCGGTTGCCGCTGGTGTCGCTTCATCGTCGATATCCACATTAGGCCAGTCATCCATAACTGTGTCACCGGATTTGCGTATATCCTCGTCGTCATGATATATATGTGCTGCTGCGTCAAGCTCCGCCTGGAAACCAATGTTATCTATATTTACAAATTCCTAAACACAAAATAAAAATCACGTTAGCCATTGGCGCACTAGATCAGAGATTGGTGGTGGCTACGGTACGTACCTGCAGAGCTGGTGGTGAGGATTTGTGCGGGAAAGCAACAGCATTAGCATTCGCGTACACCAGCAAGAGGCTTCTCGATTCTCTCGTGGCCTTAAGCACTTCGATCTCTCGTACTTTGGTGGTAGTGTAGCCAATAATATCTGCATTGGTCGATCTGTTGCTTCTTGTCTTCAGGCCCTCTGGCTTGGCAGCTTGCTGTGTTTTGGCGTCGTCTGTCGAGAAACTTATTCGCCACCACTGCCATTCCTCCCCGGGTCCTTTCTCTTCCATTTCGATCAAATTCTCGTCTTCTTGGCCAGAATTACGTTTCTTCAAAACATAGGTTATATGGGGCGATGTACAAACGCCCATAAGAGTATATTTGTAATGTGGCGAATCTTCAGGCGATGCTGACGGATATGTCAGGATCTTAGAGTACTCCCTCAGGGTATCGCGAGCTTTTTGCTTTTCCGCCTCAAGTTCTGAAAGTCTGAGTGAGCACAGTGAAGAGATAAAGTGTGTTTGCAGATTGGTGTGGATAATCCTTACGATTCAACTTATCTCTTACAAGACCTACGAGGCCACGGAGCTGTTCAGTCACTTGCTGTAACTCGGAGCTATCGAATCCAACAGATCCTGGAGGTAAATACTTCGGCAAGGCAACGGTGGCCGCTTGCGCTGCCTTCTCTAATAGCTCTTGATTAGACATTCCCGCTCGAGAGGCCGACTCCGCACATTTATAACGAGCGGTTATGCTTTCAAGGCGGCTTATAGCCTTAATGACATCTAGCCTCTTCAATCGAAGTTCACGAACTGTGTCGCGGCGAGCCTCCATATAACGATCTGGGTAGAAGACTGGAGGGACTTTAACGTTCATGGTATCGGTTCCCATATTCTCCAGTTTTACCGTTAAAATCTCACCGACATGGTCGAGCCATACATCATCCAGCTCCTCTCCGGGCACGTCGGGCCAGATGGCATCATCCAAGATATCGTAGAGAGTCTGACTCTGTCCAGAGTCCACATACGTGTTGAGAACGAAAAATTCTCTTTGGTTAGAGGATTCTACATCAGACACCGCATCTCTCATTGCGCAGGAAGAGAAGACCGTGGATAGTTGGTTGTCAGGGGTTGCGCGGACGGCTGCTTCTTGCCATGCTTCCAAAAACTTTTCCACGCCGCTATCACCGTCGTAGCCGTACAGAGGTATCATGCTAGCAAGGGCATCAGCGCTTCCAAAAGCGCGCCGTGTTGAATCAAGAAAAGCCATTAATCGTTGAGTCTCGCATAGGATCTCGTCAAAGTCTTTCACTTCGACATAGGGATTGTCCAGAGGCACGATTCGAGGTGTGAGGATAGGTTGTCCATTCCACCACTGCGCATCATTGCCATAGTCAGGAATAACCTTTTCTCTAAGCAGAAGAGCTTCCCGTGCAATTGGAATTGAATGAAGAATAGTGAGAAACCCTCCAAGGTAAAGCGCTTCTTGTGAGGGCCGAAGGAAAGCCGGTTCTTCTGGATGGCGTCGGCGATCTTCAGGATCTGGGCTGATAATCTCTTCCCTTGCACTCGAATTGACAACTGTGAGTCCCCATGAACTTTCGTCGTAATTGTCTCTAGTAGCAGGGCCGAAGTGGGGGTTCTGGGCTCCCGTAACAACACCGCTTTCCTGGTGGCCGAGCGACATAGCCACAGCTTGTTGGAGATCGCGCTCCTCGAGTTGCGCCGCGCTCAGCTTATTCCGCAAAGGCTCTATAAGAATGGAGGAAGCAGTCAGACTTGCTGTGTCTCCACTGCACGCAAGGTGTTGTTGATATCACGACTAACCTGTACCCGCATTATCACGACCGATTTCTTCATATTTGCGATCGTTCAGGGTCTCATCAATATTCATCCTAGACGGTGGGCGTGATGGGGCAGTCGAATAGTCATTTCCGGGAGCATTGTCCAGATGCTCGATGTGGAACGCTAGATAAGGAGAATGAACGGCAACTCTTTTTGCAAAGCTGGTCACTCTACTCACTTGGCAAGGACTGGTCGCCCTGGGAGTAGGACGGGTTGTTGAAAGAAACCCATTCATTCTCTGGCTATAATAGACAATTATCAATAGATTACTCCAAGTAGAAGGACTTTCGGCTGCAAACGCGCATACCTCGACCTCCGATGGAACGCCGTCCGGGTTTTCGAAATAGGCATTGATGGCATTCTGCAAGTCAAGGTTATTTGCCTAGTTGGAGAACAGCTCATGATCAGTATATAAAAGGAGCCGAGGTAGGAAGAGGCGTTCCTTACTTTCAAAAATAACACGGCCTTTTCGCGCGGAAGACTTGTGAAGCTGACGAAATTACCGATGTCGTCTTCGGAAGGTTCCGCCATGACGAACGTAGAAACTGGTGCGTTAGAGACCTCTACGCTAACTAGAGAGCTGGAAAGAGAGAAAAGTAGCACCGATGTTGGGATGATGTTGTTCAGAATCCATCATAGGTAAGAAAGGCATCAATACATGATGCCCGGTGCTACGTACATACGTAATAACGATAGTTAACTAGTTACCCGCTGCCAAGAAGCATCCCGGCGATGACAAAGCACAATGTCACGTGCCCGCACTTCCGTCAGCTGAGTCAGCTCACAACCTCAACTTCGACCGAACTGCACATTGCCACATAGTCTTAGCCCCTCAACTTACAAGAATGGGTGAATCGTTATTATGGGCTCTCTGCGATCTACTATACCTACACTGCTGCCACCTGCCACTGCAGAGCTTTGCTTGGCGGATGACGGCTGCATATTGTGCGGTTTACTGGCACTAGAGATAACTGCGCCCTCTATGTTTATATGTAAGAGAACAAAATTACATCGTCGAGGCTTTATGTAACTACCGTACCTGGAAAAGCTTCGGCGTTTAGTAGGTGCAATGGATCGCAGGGGCCTTCAGATGTCAGTGGAGTGAATGTTCCAAGATTTGTTGAATAGGACATGAGTTTGAGTTGGGTAGAAAAGAGAAAGAAAGTTCTTAGGATAGGCTAAGACAAGAGTTAGTTAAGCAATGCAAGCAAAATTTGCTGATAACGAGGAATGGAAGGGTCAAGGAAGGGACTGAATGTCACCCGATTAAGCGAGTGACAACAGAGAACCGTGCTGCTATTGTGACGTTAACGATGCACGTATATACTACATAAGCAGACTCCGCAACCACATTTTTCATGTAAGGCACTTGAAACTACTTCAGCAGTTGCATCAGCTCCCTCACATCATGCTGCTCGATGTTGTAGACGAGTTGCTTAATTCGCTGTGCCTGGTCCTCTCCATATACAGGCGTGGCCAGCCCATCGTACTTGGCTACTATATTATCATGCGAGAACCCGCCTGCTTCATCATCACGGTGTATCTCCTTCATCTCGACAAGACCATCTGAGAATTCCATAGTGACCCGTTGCCCATAGTGACCCAGCTTCTGGTCTGGCACAACAGTAATTCGCTCCGTTAACGCATGAATATCAGGGTCACGTAGCCGCCTGTATCCCGACAAGCCTGTAAACCCGCCATCAAGCCATGCCAGAGCAACTTGAAAGTACGCGGAGAACTGGGCGTCAATAATGTTCTGCGGATGCACTTTGTTTGGCGTCGGAGCCCCAACTATCTGGACTTGATAGGTCGGCAAGTTCACTGTAATGGAACGTACTTCCTTTCCCGTGAACCTCGATCGGAGATCGTCGACCATGACGATGAGCCCGTGGGTCATCCGACATGCCGGAAAAGGCTTCCAGGCCGTATTTAGAAAGACCCATTCAGTGCCTAGCCCGTCAAGAAGCTTCGCATAGTCAACCTTTGCTGGTGTATATGCATTGAAGAATCCAAATTTGCCTTCTAGAATTTTTGTCGCACCAACCACTCCTGCTTCTGCCAGTTCCACGCACAACCAAGCGTCGTGGACCGCAAAGCCCGGATGCAGGCGCTTATTCCACGACCCATTCTCGAGATACTGCATTGATCCAGCAGCTTTTGACCCAGCCAGGCCAAAAGCAGTCTCAATCACCGATGGTGAAAGACCTCTGATTTTAGCCAGGGTTGCAACGGCCCCAAAGATTCCTGCAGTGGCCGTGTTGTGGAACCCCCTGGAATAAGCACCCTCTCCGAGGACTCTGCCGATACGGCAGGTTACTTCGTAGCCTACAGCTAATGCGGCGAGAAAGGGCTCGCCTTTAACAGCAGCATGTTCAGCAGCAGTCAGCCCAGCCGAAATAGTGGTGACGCCTGCGTGGAGAAATCCATCCGCGTAAGTATCATCGAAGTCCAGAGAGTGTCCAAGGAACCCGTTCAATAGAGCAGCGTACTGGCCACTCCATTTTTGACCCATGCCAATCACAGTATGGCGTCCCCCAATTTTATCAAGCCTTGAAATAGCTTCGCATACCGGTGCGGTAGAATCCGCTTCCCGTGTGGCGGCGGCAGTGACACCAATGTAGTCGAGTATAAGATTCTTTAGGGTTTTCTTTGTTGAAACATCTACATCACCGTAACACGTTCGGTGTACAAACTCTGCTAATATTTTTGTAACTTCCGGATTGGCATTTCTGCGTACGTTTGAGGCAGGTTCTTCGGGAGCAAAAGATTTGGGCACATATACTTTCCCATCCATGATTCGACGTGCAGTTCGAACGAAAGAGAGCGTGCGAAATGTCGGCAATCCGTCCGAGTCCAGGGTAGAATCTGCGCGAACATACACGCTCATAACCCCGATAGGATGGATGATATTTAGAATGTCCAGTGCGGCGGCGTCTCCGATTACTTGGTTAACCACCGTGCCAGGAACACGGCTACACGCTGCAGTACAGATGGCCCCGGTCCCTGCCATACTCTCATGACACATTTTATCCAGGAACAACCTGGCTGAAATGTAGCCCTTGGACGGATCTTGGGGGGTCGCAACAAATATGGGGAGTGGTGCAAAGGGAGAAATAGAGTCCCATTTTTCCCAATCATCAGTCAACGAAAGCAGCTGCGCCACTTTTCCTCGCAACTCCCGACAATTGGCTTTCCATGTACTGTTAGCCGTGAGATCGGCGGCACTTTCATATCCAGTGATGCCGAAGTCACTGGCATTGACAAAAACACACGGGTTCGCCACGTCGCAAATGCTAACCTCTATCTCTCGCCCTCCCACATTGACTGTGTCGGTGGGGTTTCCGGAGGGAAGAATACCTTTTGATAGAGCTGCCCCTGTTGACTTGGTATGGCGAATATCAGTATAAAGGTATAGCCCCAATCAAGGGAGTGTTTATACCAATCGATAATCCACCAAGATCGGAGAGCCTGTACCAGGCACTCCCGCAATTTCCTGGCTCCCCTCGGGGATAAATAGACCAGATTCGTCAATAGTGACGTGCGCTACGATAGTCTTCTTAGTTCCTGTGTTGTAGATCCGGACCTCTTGTGACCTAGTCTTGGGATCAAGGGAAACACCGGGTCGGAACTCAGCCAGGCCTTCTTCAATAGCGAACGGCCCGACAGCCGCAGAGATGTTGCCGCAATTGCTATCGTAACCAACGGCGTCGTCTGCGATTCCAACTTGAACAAAGGTATAGTCGACATCAATGTTCTCCCGGGAGGACTTTTTAACGATGGCGATCTTCGAAGTGACAGACTTGGAGCCACCCATACCATCCACCTGGAGTGGATCGGGAGAACCCATAACTCGACTTAATAAGCGATCTCTCGCGGGTCCAGGCGCAGGGAGAGCATCTTCATGAAAAAAGAGGGCCTTGCTGGTTCCACCGCGGTAGTATGTGGTAGGGATACCATAGCTGTGTTTCTCCATGATGGCAGCAGTGCAAGATAAAGAGTTTCTGGCGAACAATTGAATATCACCGATGACTTCTCTCTGGGACAAAAGAGGGAGTTACTATATACTGTGCAGTAGCTGCCCGCGTACGCACCGGAGACTGGTACGCAAGCCCGACTACGGCCCGCATGTTGGCACTTTCCCTAGGTAGTACTTAGACACTCAGGCAGGCAATCCACAAGGCCCAAGTACGACGGTGCAATGCAAATATCCAGCTGATGTCTACTGCGAGTCAGGTATATACCTGCTACAGCTTTCGAAATCTTAATCTAGGGGACTGCTACAAGTCGAGGAGTACGTACGTAGTAAGTAGGTATGTATCAGGGTCCAATCGAGATCGTGCGGGGCCTGGCTTCCCCACAAAGGTTCGGAGCTCGGTTGATCCGGCCCACCAGCAGTCAGTGCAACGCTGTCCAACTGTCAGCATCATGACTCATTTACGCAGTGCGCAGTTTTAGCCACCATGACTCGTGCCGGAGCAAACCCAAAAGCGAAAGCTTCAAGCTTTCTCTGCCATCACGACTTCTTGAAAACGACCATCCAATCGAGCAAGAAAATGGCTTGAGCCAATAAAATAAGAGCTTTTCTCCACCATCTTAGCTGACCGCGGTTGGCCGTCGGTTATTCTGCCTTGTCCGGAGAGGCGCCCAATAACAACGTCTGCAGCAAGGGGCGTACCAAAAACTTAAAAAGGGGGCTTTTCTTAGTACGTACTACGACTACTCCGTACTAGTAACTACTAGTCTACTACTGACTGACACATATTCACTGTTCAGCCTGCATGATCAACATCTACTTTTCTTCTGATAGATCATGTCCGAATTGGTAACACTCTCTCGGCTTCTACCGGATAGTGCAAGTTCATCCGATTTCATAGAAATATGCCAGGCTTATGCAAACCAATGCAATTCGCTCTCCTAAGCGAGGGAGGCAGAATAATGTATAGTCCCATTATTTTGCATAAAATATGGAACAGCCAATCAAGCATTCGCGTACGTCATTTTGCCTCTGGGCGAACCAGAACAAAAAACGGCCCTCGTCGTCGGCATATATATAGCCATCCATGGATCCATGTGTGTGTGTGGATATGTGTCTATTCTTCTACTTTTCTTTTCTTTTCTTCTCGGCAGACTAGTATAGCAATTTTGAGACTCAATATCATTCAACATGGCTGAGCAAGAGTATACGCCAGTCCCTCACCCGCCCGGGGTGCCATTGCTCGGCAACATCTTCGATGTCGACAGTGAGCTCCCAATGGCGAGCATGGAGCATCTCGCTGACACTTGTGGTATGGCTTCTTAATCTCTGCTTCGCCTATCGGCGTGACCGTTGCTAATCAAATCACCCAAGGACCAATCTATCGCCTAAGCACCTTTGGCGTGTCTCGTCTCATGATCTCGTCTCATGAACTAGTAGATGAAGTATGCAATGAAGAGCGTTTCAGAAAGGCCGTCTTCAGTGGCTTGAAAGAGATTCGCAACGGAGTTCATGACGGTTTATTTACCGCCGAGTATCCTGGAGAGGAAAATTGGGCTATTGCTCACCGTGTTCTTGTTCCGGCTTTCGGTCCCCTTGCAATACGGGGGATGTTCGATGGTGAGTTTGTAATTAGGACACAAATAAAAGGACCAATTGGGACTAAATACATACGCTGTAGAAATGTATGACATCGCAACGCAGCTGGTGCTGAAATGGGCTCGGCAGGGTCCCAAGCAGCCGTTAACGCCGACAGACGACTTTACACGTCTGACGCTGGATACCATCGCACTATGTGCTATGGGGACGCGTTTCAACAGCTTCTATCACGAAGATATGCATCCCTTCGTCGGCGCCATGCTGGGAATGCTCAAAGGCGCCGGTCAACGATCCCGTCGCCCGGGAATACTTAGAGACCTGCCTACCAGCGACAACACGAAGTTTTTCAACGATATCGCTATTTGTCAACAGACGGCTCGTGACTTGTTGGAGGAACGTCGCAATAATCCAGAGCTGGAGAAAAAGGACCTATTGAATGCCATGGTTTTGGGCAGAGATCCCAAGACCGGCCAGGGACTTACGGATGATTCAATTATCAATAACATGATTACTTTCTTGATTGCAGGTATGTTTTAAATGCATCCACGGTTCGTATAAGTCAAAATTCACGCTAAGTTTAAGCCTAACAACAGGTCATGAAACGACGTCTGGGACGCTGTCTTTTCTCTTCTACTTCCTCCTAAAAACCCCACAAGCATACAAGAAAGCCCAGGAAGAAGTCGATACAGTCCTCGGCCGTAGAAAAATTACCGTCGAAGATCTTCCGAAATTGTCGTATATTAATGCCTGCATACGTGAAGCATTACGTTTAAAGCCTCCTGCTCCTGGCTTCGCTGTTGAGCCACATCCGACAAAGAACACCGAGGACCCAGTCACACTCGGAAAAGAGAATTACAAGCTTGAAAAGGGCGAAAAGATCGTTGTCGTGCTCTCTAAGCTTCACCGTGACCCAGCAGTCTGGGGCGACGATGCCGAAGAATTCAAACCAGAGCGCATGTTGGATGATAAATTCGAGAAATACCCCAAAAATGCCTGGAAGCCATTTGGTAACGGCATGAGGGGTTGCATTGGGCGACCGTTCGCGTGGCAGGAAATGCTCATCGTAGTGGCGATGCTGCTTCAAAATTTCAATTTTCAGCTTGATGATCCGACTTACAATCTACGCATTAAACAAGCGTTGACAATTAAACCAAAAGATTTTGAAATCAGAGCTACGTTAAGGGAAGGCTTGGACGCCACGACCTTGGATTCGGTCCTGAACAGTGGCCAAGAAGCCAAACTACCTTCACGAGAGAAGAAAACAAGCACCCGTACTGGCCTACGGGAAGAAGCAGGAAAGCCTTTGCATATTTTCTTCGGAAGTAATACTGGAACATGTGAAGCTTTTGCTAGACGGTTGGCTGAAGATGCCGCGGATTTCGGTTATTCAGCTCATATTGATTCGCTTGACTCTGCCATGCAGAACATTCCAAAGAAGGATCCCGTTGTGTTCATCTCGGCTTCATACGAGGGCCAGCCTCCAGACAACGCGGCCCTTTTCTTTGAGTGGCTCAGTGGGTTGAAAGAAACGGAATTAGATGGTGTCAACTATGCTGTTTTTGGAGCCGGGCATCGTACGTATCATCAATTCCCCTTCTTAAGTCATTAAACCGAAAAGGCTAACACATTTAGATGACTGGGCTTCAACCTTCCATCGCATTCCGAAGGCGATAAATACCCTTGTGGCAGAATATGGTGGCAATCGTCTCTGCGAGATCGGACTAGCCGACACAGCCGGAGCAGATATTTTCTCTGCGTTTGAGACATGGAGTGAATCGGTATTCTGGCCCGCCATGCAATCGCAGCTTGGAGCCTCATCTAAAGGGAAATCCTCAAAGTCAAAGTCTTCACTGGATGTAGAGATCAGCTCTGGAATGCGGGCGAAAACTCTAGGTTTGCAGCTCGGAGAAGCCCTGGTTGTAGAAAACAGGCTCCTAACAGCCCCCGATGTGCCCGCCAAACGCCTCGTCAGGTTTCAACTACCATCTGACACTTCATATCAATGTGGAGACTATCTCGCCGTGCTACCTACCAACCCCGACAGTGTTGTCCACAAAGCAATCCGACGATTTGGCCTACCATGGGATGCCATGCTCACAATTAGGAAAGCCCCAGGTGCAACAACGAGTCCATCAATTCCATTTGACACACCTATTTCTGCGTTTGAATTATTTTCCACGTATGTGGAGCTTTCTCAACCTGCATCGAAAAGAGATATAAATGCCCTCGCCGATGCTGCCGCGGCGGATCCGGATACGCAAGCAGAATTACGCTTCCTCGCATCAAGTCCGACACGTTTTGCTGAGACTCTTGCCAAGCGCATTAGCCCTCTGGATCTGTTGGTTCAATATCCCAAAATCGATATCTCTGTTGGTGATTATCTCCTAATGGTGCCCCCAATGCGTGTTCGACTCTACTCGATTTCGTCTTCCCCTATTAAGGACCCTTCAGAATGCTCGATTACTCTGTCTGTGCTTAACAGCCCATCGGTCCTATCATCTGATCCCTCGAAAGAAACTTCGGACGAAGATAGATATCTCGGGGTAGCATCCACCTACCTATCGACCCTCAAACCGGGTGATCGTGCTCATGTCGCAGTCCGCCCTTCAAACAGCGGCTTCAAACCGCCCGTAGATCTTCAAACACCGATGATCATGGCTTCTGCGGGTAGCGGTATCGGGCCATTCCGTGGATTCATCATGGATCGGGCGGAGAAGATCAAGGCTCGCGGGAGCAATGAGCCGAAGCCCGCTCCAGCCATTCTCTATGCTGGTTCTCGTACGCAGGGCAAAGATGATCTTCACGCGGACGAATTTGCCGAATGGGAACGCCTTGGCGCTGTCCAGGTCCATTGGGCGTTCTCACGTCCAGAAGACCCGACCCATAAGCGAGCACACGTTCAAGATGTCATGCTTCAGGATGGCACAAATGTTATTGATCTTTTCAACGCTGGTGCAAGAATTTATGTCTGCGGCAGCACGAATGTCGGAAATGGCGTTCGTGAGACCATTAAGCAATTATATCTGGACGAGAGGAGGAAGAGATTGGCCGATGGGGCTGCAGAGACAGGCTCGAAGGGCTTATGGCCTGAGATAAGCGAGGAGGAGGCCGTCGACAGGTTCTTTGAAAGCCTGCGGACGAGTCAGAGATTCGTTACTGATGTTTTCACTTGATTCAGAGCTGCTGTCTTTACGGGTGTCTACCCAGGTAGGTACATACACGAGAAAGAGGATAGAAATGTAACTATTGCTTGCGGCGTTTCTTATTTAGTTAAGAGACAAATCAAACATCTAATTATGCATCGTGTCTCCCTACATGATCTCTTAAGGCAACTACTATTTGGAATATGGGGAATAATATGGGCGCCATTCAGCACTCTACAGCTACCTAACCCTAACGCTGTACCTAGGTAGATTCCGATGGTTTGCCGAACAATCTGCTCCTGGTATCTTCATAGATTATATGCAAGAATCGCCCAAGTCAACGACCTCGGGATTTTATTAAGGTTGTATTTGCGTTGAAGCGGAGAAGCTTCCCCGCACTGACATCGTTTCTCCTCTCCGCCTTTCTTCTTGTCCCTTCAGACACTACCATTTTTGACACTGTTCACCCTGAAGCTTGCAATGAAAGACTCGTGTGTTCAGAGAGTGGTACCGTTGTATAATCAGACTTCGGCGAAACAGAAACCGGTGAAACCATGCGACGAGGAGTCCTCTTTCTCACTGCAAGGAGAAGCTCTCCTCGTGTACGGAGAAGTACCGACATCAATCATTTGTGGACGCAATGGGCGTCTCGGAGCTTCTTGACACAGAGTCTTGCGCGTGGACCTGATGGAGTATGAAGTGTATCCTGGCAGTAGAAGGGAAACGTATATTAATAACTATGATGTGAGACAGCCGCCTTTGTTGGAGCAGACCGTAGGAAGTCACTTCGAATCAATCGTGCGAAAATACGGAGACCGTACCGCGTGAGGCCGAGATACACATACTTCCTCTCTCTCCTGGCGAGGAACAACAGCCAAAGCTAACAATAGTGTGACAGAGTAGTTGCACGGCATCAGAGGCATAGATGTACATACGAGGAGCTCGATCGCAACAGCAACGCACTTGCCCGCGGGCTCCAAGCAATCTCTGTTCGAAAGGGTGACCGTGTTGCTGTCATGCTAGGAAACTCGATAGAATATGCAACTGTACGTGGAAGTGTGGATCAACCTGTTGTCTATGCATCCTGCTAACCTACTCGGCAATGCTGTTGCATTTTAGTTGACATACGCCCTTTACAAGCTGGGCGCCATTCTGGTCCCCTTGAACCCTTCTTTTAACGCAAATCAAGTTGTGTCCGCGTTAAGCCACCTGGGAGCAAGCCACCTGATCATCAGTGCTGAGGCAAATCTACCACATCGCGAGCCTCGCGATAATACACCTCTCATTAGGCACATTGTCCCTGAATTGAACTGTGCATCAGCTATCCAGTCGGAACTGATTCCAACACTCAAACACGTAGTTGTCGTTGACAATTCTGCTAGCCGATTTGACATGACACCTTACAAAGCTCTGACGCCTTATGCATCTCTAATATCTAGTTATCCGGAAGATGGACAGCAATTACCGGACCAGGGACTCTTACTTCACGAAGTAGTAAACATCCAATTTACCTCCGGGACAACATCTACTCCCAAAGCGGCCTGTCTGACCCATCGTTCGATTCTTAACAATGGCACTCAGATAGGTGATCGAATGCGTCTAACAGAGAATGATATCGTCTGTTGCCCGCCACCGCTATTCCACTGTTTTGGTAGTATCCTGGGGTTTATGGCAACAGCAACGCATGGCTCGGCCATTGTATTCCCGTCGGAGTCTTTTAATGGTCTGGCCGCTCTCCAGGCAGTGCGCGAAGAGCGCTGTACAGCATTATACGGCGTACCAACAATGTTTATTGAAGAATTGGGTCTCTTGGAGAGGAACGAGGTTCATCACCATGACGGATTCCAATCTCTTCGTACTGGCATTGCAGCTGGGAGCAGTATCCCCGCGGAACTGATGCGAAAGCTGCACAAGACATTGAACCTAACTGAGTTGACTATTTGCTACGGCATGACGGAGACAAGTCCAGTATCTGCAATGACGACTACTGATGACCCTTTAGACAAGAGAGTCACTACTGTGGGACGGTTAATGCCACATGTCGAAGCCAAGGTCGTGGATCCAGCAGACCGTAGCAAAGTGCTACCAATAGGCGTAAAGGGGGAGCTGGCCGTGAGCGGATATCTGTTAATGAAGGGGTATTGGGACTCGCCACAGAAGACAGCCGAGGTAATGCTAGCAGATGAAGATGGCAAGATTTGGATGCATGTAAGCTACCTTACCACACTGGGCCTTACAAGGCTGTTGAATATCTACAAACAAAAAATCAGAACTTGTCTAAATATCCACATCGCAGACCGGTGACGAGGCAAGCATGTCTGCCGACGGCTACATAACCATAACTGGCCGAATCAAAGATTTAATTATCCGAGGAGGCGAAAACATACATCCTCTTGAGATTGAGAATTGTCTTCTGGCACATCCCGCTGTAGCGGAAGCTTCAGTTGTAGGAATCCCAGATGAAAAATATGGAGAAGTCGTTGGTGCATTTGTGGTTCTTTCTTCGTCCATCTCGCCATCAAATAGCAGCATGAATCAAGATGATGGCAAGGAGGATCAGCTCAAGGATGAACTGAGGATGTGGGTTAGAGAAAAGCTGAGTAGTCACCTAGGTGAGTTTTCTCCACGATCAAACCTAATCGAATAATAATGTTGACTGTTACATGATTTTGCTTGATTAGTACCTAAGTTTATGTTCTTTCTTTCTAGCTCAGATGACTTTCCAACAACTGCTAGTGGCAAGATTCAAAAGTTTAAGCTCAAGGAGCTTGCAATTCAGTTGTTGAAGAAGTAACGTGAAGATGGTATGGGCAACCAAAGGGAGGAGAAGAATATTTTACGAACTTACCAGTAGTGATTGAAATCTACCTTACATGAACATATTTCACTGTAATATCATTTGAGGATGTAAGAGACGCTGCATCATGATACAGATGCAAATGTCACGATGCCATTCTAGCAGAGGAAGTGCCCTAGAAACCAGGTCTATGAAAGCTTGAAAATATATATACAATTTGCTTTCCAGCGTTTCAAACCAGGCACCTTTTGCAGGAGACTTAACCAGGCTTTCAGTCACACCCGCTTGTTTCCCGGAGGAAGGTGACGATGCATTTTTTGCATCTTCTTCCTAGCCGCTCTCAGACTGTCTTTGTAAACAACATTGAATATATCGTTCGTACCGGTCTCATGATCAATATCTGGGCTACAGCAATCGATCGTTTTGATACAACGGTCATTCAAGGCCTCTTCGATAGAAATGCGGACTTCGGGATCTGGATGCAGCATCTTAAGAATAAGTTGGTTCATTCCTTTCTTAGGAAATGTTGTAAAGATTCGACCGCACGACGGTGATTCTTCGTCACTGATCACACCGCTCGGGTTTCGAAGTAAGAATTTGTGCCATCCGGCAAGAAACTTGCTATAGTGAGGATCTTCGGGCTTGGCAGCTTTCCATGGACTACCACGAACAAATAGAGTGAAGCACACAATCGCACAGGACCATACGTCAAGCGCACGTGGGTCATAATCACCTGTATATGTCAGTCGAGTTCTTCCAGGAATTTAAGGGGGAAAAAGTACCGTGTTCAGCAAGCACTTCAGGAGACACATAAGGTATACTGCCACAGATTCCAGGAGAGCATTTTCGAATACCTGAGAGATGTTCAGTGCTATCTTCTCCATTGTTGCTTTTGAGTCCTGGATGTACGCCCGAGAAAACTTCGGAAACGCCGAAGTCGGTGATTTTGAGCTGTCCTTCCGCGGTGACGAGGAGGTTTTCTGGCTTGATATCACGATGAGCAATGCCATGCTGGTGCAAGTGTGCTACACCGCGTAGCAGCTGCTTAAAAAAGCAAAGGTTATCTATGACGCGAAGGTAGCCCTGTTTGATCAATAGGTAAAGTTCACCATATTCGCAATATTCCATGACATGGTTCCATCTTCCCGAGTGCTTGCAGAGGCGGACAGTTTCCACAATATTCGGATGATGAAGGCTTTGCGCAATGCTGAACTCTGACTTGACCATGTTCTCGTATTGCACTTTGTCTTCATTTCGTCCACACTTGCGGAACTCCTTGACGGCGTATAGGACATCTCTTGACCTGCCTTTTCGGTACATGGTTCTTACTATGGCTGTTGCACCTTTCCCTATCGGTTTACCACCCGTTCCAGGAATCATTCTTCCACTAGTGAACTCGTCGTTTAACTCACACCAGTCAACATTGAAGCACTCCGATAAATCGGTGCCTAGTCGGCGAGACTTTAGCCCGGCGCCTGTCTTGGCAGGGATTGCAATATCTGGGGCATCCCTCTGTCGCAGGCTGTGACCCATAGATGGTGACCGGAAGAGTCTCTTGAGCGACGGTCGTTGGTGTGGAAAAGTGGAGAAGCTTATTCGTTCCTTGAGGGAGAGACGTGATGTAACCTTACGCAGGCGTGATGTCTTTCTCGCAGGGGCCAAGCCCCCATTATCGTGGTGGGCCGTTTTTTGTGATGCTGAAGGAGAAATATTTTGAACGTTCCGTGATGGGACGCACTCCAATTCCTGAAACTCGCCGTGCAGGCTCTCTTTGGCGTTTTGACTATGAACAGCTGCGCGGCGGAAAAGGCTCCTAATCGAAGTAGATGCAGACGTCCGTGAAGCGGATGTTTGAACGGGATGAATCGCGGTCTTACTGGCAGGAGTTGATGGGGTTACAGATGAAACACCAGCACCAAGTGGTTGACGGGACTTGCTGAACCTGAGCCGAGTTACCTTTGTAACCTCTGGGGCCAGTGTAGGAAACAAAGGCACCGCCAGCATGTGTGAAGCGTGGAGCGCACGAAAGCCAATTGAACCGGAAGGGAAGCCTGCACAGGGGCAGTTGAAGGCCGGGCTGAATTCATTTGTCGATGTCAAAAGACGCCGTTTCTTTGAGACAAGCTCTGGCGACATTGAAGAAGGCTCATGCAGGCAAGTGATTGGGCCGTTGATCATTTTAAGACGCGATCGGTCACGGCTGAAGATATGAAGAGGATAAGAAAGGTCTTGGTGTAATGATCGGAAAGCGAGGTTGCAGTATATATACAAATAGATAGAGTGCAAAGAAAGAGAGAAAAGAGCGATCGATGTTTCGTTGTGAATCAGTGGCTCATGGCGAACGGGGTCTTGTCAGGGATGGATGAGACGGGGAGCATGTAACTATTGCACCAGCAGAAACATATGAGGAATAAGGCCGGCAAGGGACTATACTTTGTATGCTTTGTTATAAAGGCATGGGGAAAAAAGAATGACCGGGGTGAATGACAAGGAGGGAATAGATAAATAAATAGAGAGAGAGAGAGCGAGAGCGAGAGAGTGAGAAATTGAGAACTTGAGAATTGGGAGGCCTATCCCGACGACAACTCAGGAAGCAGGCGCAACCGAGCCAGTTGGTAGTTGCATGTTTTCCGCCCTGCCAAGAGGAGGCCAAGAACGAGGAGAAGAATGTCGGCCAAAAAAGTTCAGAAGGCCGCTGTCGTTGCTGGACTCTGCAGTCAGGACGGAGTAAGCATCGCAGAGTGAAGCAGAGCGTACTCTGTGCTACAGCACACTCAATGTTGAATGCGGTGTTTGCCAAGGGTCAGCGATGCCGCTATTTGCAGATCAGGGGTTACTACCAGCATAGCATAGCCTCACTGCCGAAGCTTGTGTGCGACCCAAGACCATAGTATGTACATCAATAAGTAGTATCAGTCGGTCAGTGAGTCTCTTTTCTATTTTTGTGGCTTTTTGAACTCCTTTCGGGGCAGCGGTACGCATTGCTTAAACGCCCCAACAATGGGTGTCTCTGCCAAGATCCTCCGCCGAGCATTCCTCCCCTAGCCTCCTTGGAGCCTTGGACTTGGGAGTCTTGGCATCACTCGGCGTTCGTCTGCCAAGAGGCGGAATGGGCGGACTCCCTTCAATCCCGTCAAAACATTGCTGCCTTTTTATTAACTACTCCGTACAGGGAATACGAACAGAAAGAAAGAAAGAAAGACGCGTCATGCTCTTGCTTATGCTGCCGCGACCGAGATTGGTCTGGAGACGATTTTCGGCGCGCATAAGACTCAAGCCATCAGGATTTCCAGTGCATTTCTCAATCCCTTGTGACTATGGGCACATCGAACATGCGGTATACGTCGGAAAACCGCTTCATTCTCTGTGCTCGCCATAAACTGTTGCCACGCTGGTGTTGCAATCCATTTCTGCCAAGCGGCTTTGTCCTTGAAGCTGGCCAGCAACAGCGTGTCATGCATCTCTGCACAGGATGTCCCCGCGGGTCTGCCGGGAGGTGCCATCTCAACGGGGATTGGTTCAAAGCGTGTAACGTAAGGGCTGCGATTTGCATGTTCCCCTACCTGCGCAAGAAGAACGTCCAGTCGATGAATCCTAGGTCGCTGCATGGCTGCTGCATCGGTCGCATCTGAAGACGTGGGCGGTGATTGCAGGTTACAGGACATTTGGGATGCGAAGAAAAAGATCATACAGGCAAGAGGTTTCTCATGATCGCGGCTGGGCGTCGATGGTTCCAGACCATTCAAATGATTCCGAGTCTTGTCAAACAACATGTTGCCCGATGATCAACATCCATCTCAAATAAAATTAGAAATGGAATGCAAAAAGAAACATCCGCGGTCTTTTGTTGGAGTTTGGATGTTTAGGTAAGGATGACGCGGTAATTATGCCTTGACACCTAGAACATCGTTATTCTCCTTGGCGCCGGTTTGTTCGCCAGAAATTAATACGCCATTCCATGGTCGTTGCTGGCCTGACGATGCGGGTATACGATCTGAATCCGCCGGATCCGCATCGGAATATTCCCTCGGGTGCTCTCCGTGACGTTGCACGCATACATACTCAGGCAAAGAGAAAACAATCGTCGCCAGATTCAAAAATCTTGTATGCCGGTCTCCCCTTCGAGTTTGCATTGGTCTCCATGGTCCTTGTCCAATATCCACTCGGGTTCCTCTTCGTCGAAATAACGTTCCTGCTCTTCATTCCAGTCATCGTACTCGTCATTTTCGTCTACTGCCGCGTAGTCAAAATCGTAATCAGCACCTTTGAGAAAACGCATTTCCATTTCCCACTTCCAACGTTCCTGCCCTTCTTCTTTCGTGGCCGGTATGTCATCCTTGTCTTCGGCTATGATTTCGCCGTTGGGACCCCGCCTGTAACTCAACATTGCATTCGGGTCAGGGTGAGCCAGCGCATCCATTTTCGCTTCAGAGCGAAGGAGGTCGGACTGCAGGATGCCGGAGAATCCTTTAGCACGGCCCTCTGCTTCTCTCTCCGCGGGCGTTTGGAAGCGCCTGATGAGGCGATCGTAGAGTAATGGGTCTAAAACGCTGTGCATGTTAGTTCCGCCCGTAGCAACCCATGCCTGGCAGGGAGTAGTAAAAGCAAGAAACATAGAGCTGCATACCAGCCATTTCGAGGTCAGCAGAAAAATACTCTGGGTGCTGGTCTAGATAACGTTTGCGACGGTTTTTCGCCTGCACGGAAGCTGGGGGCTTCAAACGATCGTAGGCATAATCCGTGCTGCTGTGAGCCTGCCCTGTCGACATTGGAAGAAATGGCAATCTCTATACTAATCCGGGAACATAAACACTAAATGGAACCATCTCCGTGAGGTTTTGATATGGAGCATTGAATAATTTATTACTACGTACGTATAATTATCGCCATCGAATCTCGCGACGGCGGTGGGGCGTTGGTGCCTTATTTTACAGGCCAGCTACGTATCTGCTTGGTGAGACCCACCGCCTCCTGGGGAAAATGAATAGTATGCAACTAACAAGTTACAAGTCACAACTGCAGTTTCAGCTATGGACTAGCAGTTTCTTCATGTCCTGATTCTCTCAATTAAAGGGGCCCTTCGCCAAAGTGGTCCTGTCGAACTCACATATAAAGTGCGTGGTGACTACCGTGCTGGACTCCTGCCCAAGGCATGTTAGCTACTTAGGTCTCTGTATCAACAACACGCAAAAAGTGCGAATGCTATATGGGCGTCATCATGAACTGCGTCTGATTTATTTCCGGAAAACTAAGACGCTCTAAATATACGTTTCTGCCAGAGCCAATTTAAGATGGTTAAGCCTAAGCCCAGCCAAGGCAGGAGGATTATGGTGAGCCGGACGGCGCACGATTGGAGAGACGTTCTTCGAGCTGTGATCTTACTCTTGCTCGCTGCAACCTATTCAGCGTTATCTCCATTGGCTCTGGCACCTGTTTACGGATCGACACCCGTGCGCATGTATCACGATGCCTTATGTATGCTGGCCATACTTGCTGGGTATTCGATCGAAACATTTGCCCCTAGCAGTCTCTGCCAAAAGCGCAATGTCATTCCGGGAGCTGCACTCTCAATTCCAATTTTCCAAGGGTTTCTTTTCCAGTGGAGCTCTCTGTTTGGCAACCCGGCCGGGCCGGTGTTGACGGAAATAGCAACAATATGTCCACTCTTGTTGCTCTCAACTGCGACTTATGTGAGCCTTGTTACCACTAAAGAGTTTGGCCAATCCAACTCAAGGATTGCAAGGTTAATGTCCCTACTAGGAGGGCTTGCCATATTCAGACTGGCACAAGCAACAGCCCTTACTTTTATACCGTTATACGTCGGCTCGACTGTATTAATGACTACTTTTGGGCTACAACTTATCATTGCATCTCTATACGCAATTCTATTCCCCTCGTACGTTGCACTATTTATCTTCTCACTGCCGGCTGTTTATCTCTTCTCAATGACGAATGTACACATGCCTTTTGCCCGTTCAACGACGCAGCTCAACTTGACCCTGCAAGAGGTGAACTACAGTCTGGTTGAACGGCGAGAGTCTCTAACCGGGTACATATCTGTACTGGACAACACTCAGCTCGGCTTCCGTGCTATGAGGTGTGATCATAGTTTACTAGGAGGAGAGTGGACGCGCCGCCCATCAAACTACAATCCAAGGGTAGCAGATCCAATATACGCCGTTTTCACTATGCTTGAAGCAGTGCGACTAGTTGAGCGAGACTCCGATCTAACAAGGAGAGAGGATAGGAATAGCAATGCATTGGTCATGTATAAATGCCGCCCACTTGGATTAAATCGTCAGATTTGGCTAACGGATTCTTCTGCAGTGGGCTCGGGATAGGGACTACACCAGCTTCTCTGATTCAACACGGCATAGAAACGACCGTTGTTGAGATCGATCCAGTCGTATATGAGTTTGCATTGCAGCACTTTAACTTCCCAAAAAATCATACGGCAGTCATTGACGATGCAGTTACATTTGTCGAGACAGCGCGGCAAGAATCAAAGCAATACGATTATATCATTCACGACGTGTTTACAGGAGGCGTTGAACCAGTCAATTTATTTACCTTGGAGTTTATGCAGGGGCTTAATGCACTGCTCAAAGATGACGGTGTCGTAGCAATTGTATGTCTTTCCCCCTTTTATTACCTTGTTTAATCTTTACATGTAGCTGACTATAGGGAAAGAATTATGCCGGGGATCTTTCCTTGCCAGCGGCAGGACTAGTTGTTCGTACAATTAGGTGGGTATTTCCTGGATGTCGGATATTTCGCGAGAATGACGGCTCGGAAGAAGACGAATCTGCAGAAGAAATGCCTTTCGACTTTACAAACATGGTGATCTTTTGTAAGAAAAAGCGAGGGACTCCCCTGAGTTTTCGACTTCCAGATGAAAATGACTATCTTGGTAGTCAACTGAGAGAGTTATACATGTATCCGCGGCGTGAGATCGACCCCAGAACTTTCGACATGGACAGTTATCCGACGGCAGGTCAGCAGATTTTAGAGGTTGGCAAAACAAGCGTCTTAGAACCCTATCACACTCAAAGCGCGATTGGCCATTGGAATATCATGAGGAATGTACTGCCAGCTCAAGTATGGGAAAATTTCTAGATGCAATTTGAACGTCTACATCTATATAAAGTTTCTCATGTATTTACATATATATGCCACTTGTTCACTGAGTGTGCTACTGCACTAATTCAAAATATGTATACCCTTTTCTTCGACCACGAGATTCCTGCGGATTTGCTCAATGTCGTTATCCTGAAACCCCAATACACTTTTCAGGTAACCTTCTGCTCCTCCATACTTTTCTTCGATATAATCCAATGTAGCACGCATATTTTCCTTCCTAGCTGATAGTAGTCTTTCAACACCCACCTTGTTCTCCGCGCTCACACCCATTTCCTTAACGACCTTCTCAGTCAAGGCAGCCTTGACCTTAGGGCTAAAACCTTTCTCTGTCAATGAATATTCTTCTGCAATGAGATCTCGATCTTTCACCCCAGCAACAAGTAGCAGGAGTGCGACAACCACACCTGTGCGATCCTTCCCAGCGGTACAGTGGATGAGAAATGGATCCTGAGGGTGGTCGCGTACGTGCTCAAAGATCTTCTTATAAGCATCTGCTCCGTCACGAAGAATTTCTGCATAAGCTGCCACAAATCCTTCGGTGCCCTTGTCAGACATGTATTTAGCTAGTCTCTTTGCTAATTGCTCGGGGCTTGTATCTTTATCGGGAAAGACTGGCGTATGTAAGATTTTCACCTGGTGCCGACTCGGACCGTCCGGTGAGACAAGCAGGCTGGATGCCGAGGAGTCCTTGCGTAGCTCGTCATTTGAGCGCAGATCATATAGGGTGGAGACGCGCAAGTCCTGAGTGAGGGTCTTGAGTCCATTAGCTGTGATACGTGTCGGCAATGCCGATCGGAAGATGAAGCCTGGTCGGGTAGACGAAGAGTCGGTGATGGGATAACCGCCGATATCGCGGAAGTTTGGGACTCCATCGACAGGGATAAAGGGGGGTGATGGGCCTGTAGATACTGCTGCCTCGACCACGAGCGATCCTAATGAACCCATGTCTCGTTCACTTTGGGTGTTTGCTTGGTCGAGGATGGTTGTACGTAGTAGTTCTCTGCTTATAGATGTGGGGGCACCACTGTTACAGTGTTACTATGTTTAGGCACCATGTTCCCGCCGCACCGCACGGCCCGTACCTTGTCCCAACGTCTAAAATCAATACTAAAATCCATAACAACTAGCGAGCACTCCATCAGAAGGGTATCATATTGGTATGTATAGTTACAAAGAAAAGAAATATTGGTAATGAGAGAATATAGCCACCATGCATGATATGGAGTCTCATCAAGGAAAGGACTGGAAAAGAGGGAGAGAACAAAAAAAGAAAACACCAAGTTTCCCGACGATATTGCTTTAAATACTAGCAGCTGCCAAGGTCGGATGTATAAACAGGATACAATTAAAAAGTGTAGATTAATTCGACGAGCCGGGTGCTGGGCTGCTGCGAGGACTGCCACCGGGCTTTTTGACAAGACCGGCAAAGAAGCTAGCCAACGCTTGGTTCTGAGTCTTTTCATCTGTTGGCGCACCGGGTGCATTAACCTCTTTCTTTGGCATGCGGCTGGCCTCTCGCTCCTATATAGCAGGCTGTTAGCATTCTATGTAGAGGCGTGCGAAAGAGAGAGAGAAAGCGAGAGTAGTAAAGCAAATCGTCTGACCTTGAGTTTTCTTAACATATCGTCAGCATCGACTTGAATACCACCCATGTTAAATTGTACAGGCCCGATGTGTTCGTTAACATGTCCCGATTCGTCGAAATTTGGAGACATCTCGAGAGACTTTGGTGCCTTTTTAGCCTCCCTATCCTTCGCGTCCTCTACCCTGAGCTGGTCCAATATTGTAAGTTGTTGGCCCAGAAACTTCTGCATGTCTTCTGTCTCAATTTCAATTTCGTTCTTATTCGCATGTACGCTGCTTCCTGGGACTGCAGAATCTTGTTTAGGGTCCTTGATTGCTTGCTCATATATGACGACGGCACTGGTGCCATCTTCGCCGGGGGAGCTTGCTGCTTGGTCCGATGTTTCATTATGTTCCCTTTTTGCAGAGCCATTGACCGGAATGCCCGGTGGTTCCTGGATTTCGATAGACCAAGCGTCGCATACGCCCTCAATGTCGAATCCTTCCCGGATGATACGAATTTTGCCCCAGGAATCCCAATTTGTCGGTACGACAACCTTGTCACGGTCGATAACATTGTGTTTGAGGGACTGCCTTCGTAACAACGAATGTATACCCAATGACGAATGGATTAAACTTTGTAGAGAACTCGCGAGGAAAGGTGTAGTATAGATCAACGAAGCGCCGTCTAGATCACGATGAAATTCAGTAAGCGATCGACAGCTACTAACACATATCCCACCCGCACAAAATCAACACTCACGTTTAAGAAGAATAGTCCTCATAAATTGAAGAATGAAGTCGAATTCTTCCTCTCGCCAGCCATTCTCTTTTTCAAGCTGTTCTATTTTGTTTGCCTTCACCGATTGTTAGCAGGTTTGTCTAATAGCGAGGAAAGTTTTGTTCGACCGACCCCATGGCAGACGACACATAAAGGAACTCCTAGGCCCTCATCCCACTCGCCTGGACCCAGAGGTATCGTCACTGGGCCTCCAGTATTTGCAACACCCGTTGTCGAGTTAGGATCCAAGCCCCTTTTCTTGTCTTTCCATTCTGTCATGACTTCTTCCATGACTATTTTAGTTGAATCATCCAAAGATATAAGTACAGACCGAAGGAGGCGAACCCAGTCACGCAACTGCCGGACCCAGGTCCAGGGCGAAGACCAGTCAAGTAATATCACGATGAGGGTTTCGGGAACGGATTGCGGTGTTAGAAGGGGCCGTAAAAGCGGTGCAAATGAAGGAGATGGGTCGCAAAGAAGGTAAATGGAGACGCGTGCGAGGATATCTGTCGCATTTATTCAGAATGTCAGATTCATCCACAAGCTGTTGCGGAAATTTTTGAGAACGAACCTTCGTGATCGGCATCAAGGACATCTTGATAAGTGTAACCCAAAGCAAACTCATTTGCAATCGGCGCCACTTTTCCCTTTCTCCTTTCGTCTGGTAGTTGCGGGTTTGATGGATCTGAAGAAAGTGTGTCTAGGAACTCTCTTTGACTTTCCGGGGTGCCTCCTAAGCTTAGCATCAGCAATTAATTCCTCGCAAGTAATAGAGCACACCGTTGAATACCCAAGACTACCATGTTTTTCTCTGGCAAACGTTTTCCACTTGCCACGCTGTCCAGCATTGAAGACCAAATATTCTTGTTGCCATCTTTACTGGATGGCCGGCTGCCCGGGCCGCTAGAGTTCTGAGTCCCAGTAGACATACGCGACCCGATTGCGACCATTTCGTAGACAGTTAGACCATATCCGAACGGATCTTGAGTATATAGACTCTAAAGTTGACCACGTTCGAGGTCGATCTTTCGGTGCACCAATGTTCGCCGCGTTCAGGGGAGAGCAAATCAAGGAGCGGCGGTGACAAAGGGTATACGCAACAACGCGCGAAGGAAAATGAGAGCAGGTCCAACAAGGCAGCTCCAAAGAAAAGGTGCAGAAAGCGGTGGACACAGGGTAGTCAGGGCTGCAGTAACTAGTAGCTGTATGATAATCGATCAAAGATGCTGCTGGACCTGGTAAACAAGGTTGAATGGGACCAATGGATGCCTCAGACCGTGATTAGTCCCAAAACGTACTAGCGTGACAACGCGCTTTCAAGTTTCCGCCCGGCGCCCGCAGCTTCGAACTCAGCAATATCACTCTTCTGACTGCTTCAACGCCTTTTCCCAACGCAGAAATGAATTCGGTGCGTCAGATTCAGACGCTTAATAAGCGTGAGCTCGAAAATGCAGTGTGAGTTTGCCTATAGAATATCTCTCTTGTTCTATGCCGAGGTATTTCCTAACGCTGCTACTTTCCACCAGGCCGCCTGAAGCTTCCTGGCACGCCGACTATCGTGATACGGCATATATCTACATTGGTGGCCTGCCCTTTGATCTGTCTGAAGGTGACATTGTGACGATTTTCTCCCAGTTCGGCGAGCCGGTCCACGTAAATCTAGTGCGCGACAAGGATACGGGCAAAAGCAAGGGCTTTGCATTTCTCAAGTACGAGGATCAGCGCAGTACTGATCTTGCCGTGGACAATCTCGGCGGCGCAACTGTTATGGGCCGTGTCCTTCGAGTGGACCATACTCGATACAAGCGGCGAGACGATGAGGCCGAGGACGACAATGTCGCAAAGCTCATGGGCGAAGCTGCCGAACGATCCAAGGAAGGAGACGGCGACACAGACACCGAGAGCAGGCGACGGAGAAGTCGGGGCGGAAGAAGACACACCGACGAGAGTGATCTGGAAGAGAGACCGCGGCCTCTTCTCAAGGAAGAGAGAGAACTAGCGGAGCTAATGCGAGATCATGACGAAGAGGATCCTATGAAGGAATATCTAATCCAGGAGAAGAAAGAGGAAGTCGCTCGAGCTCTACAAAGCCTAAAATCTAGCGAAAAGAGGAGACACGGTCGACGGCACGCTAGCCGGGAGCGCTCTCATGGACACCGCCATCGTCACCATCGCAGGGGAAGCGCTGAAGCGCCACGATCCCGAGAGAGATCTCATAGGGATCGGGATGACGCCGATTACAAGAAGCGAACCCATCGCGACCGGTCAGAGTCTCCGGATCGAAGACGAGAAAGAAGACGACACGAACGCGACTAGAAGTTGCATGTCTAAACATTCATCATACATATCTACTGGACATCTGTATACATCTCGGAGAACCTTGTATCACAATAGCACTTTCGAACGCGGTATAAGAAGATTGCTCGAATCATGAATTACGTGGAGTAACTCGTCGATCGGTCAAGTGCAATGTGCCTTGGGTTCATGCTGGTGGAGCGGAGACCTTGCTGGGACCAATCGTCCGGTTGATCTGGAACAGGCGGAGTTTGACCTTTTGCGACAGTAGCTCAGTATGCGCAAAAGTATGCATGGATCACTGTTTCTATTATGGGCCTGAGACACATGCTCAACTCCCCAAATAGCGCTTCCAGCCTTCCCTTATGCAGAATCGTTTGCCATCTTCGCCTTCACGAATAACGAACTTCTCCCAACGACCTTCTCGGCCAGCACCTATGACTAAGATGGTTTGATCGTCTAGCCAGCCGAGAACGCCTTTGGATGGCCGTCCAACTGACGTACCCAGTGGAGGAATGTAAGGTATGTTGCTCAGAGAGTCGTCTCCGATTTCGAAATGGGCACTCGCAAAGGAGTATATGTCGGAGAACACTCTAGGAAGCAGAGGTATCTTGCCTAAAATTCCCCATTTTTGGTTGACTCCGTCCTCTGAGTACGAAGACGGAGACTGGCTTCGTCGTGATAATGTCCGTGGGTGCGGAATATCAAAGATGTGCAAAGTTGACTTATCCGATGTGACTGCTAAGTATGTGTTCGAGGGGGAAATAGCAAGGGAGAATATCATGGCATGATCAACGCCCCGTCGCAATTCGGCGATTTTGGCACAGTTTCCGGTAGAGAAAACCCGTATCAGAGTCCCCTAAGTGTTATTGTTAGATATGAATAGCCAGCATGAGCATGGTGGACGAACCGCTTCACTTGCTGTAGCCAGCACCTCGCCATCCGGACTAAGCACCATGGCTCTAAGAATCGTACTGTGTGCCGGAATAATACTGACATTCCCGGTCTCCAACTCTACCAATTGAACTTGCCCTGGAGATCGGCCGGGAAAGGCCAGTAGTTTTTTGCCGAGACATACCAAACCCAATGGGTTGTCTGTCGTCTCGAAGACCGATAGCTTCTCCGGCGGCGTGGAGAAAGCGAAAACATGGACACTATTGAGTAGGGCAACTACGATGCGCGACTTCGACAGACGTACTCGAAGGACAGAGGTGCGGAATTCGAGTGTGATGACAGATTTCTGTTTTATGTCGTCCCAGATAACCATCTACCAGGTGTGAGGAAGGATTTAGCCTGGATGAACAAATAGATACACGCTGCCCGGGTAGTCACAGTATGATTCATTGCATACTTTGTTTTGTGGTAGCTTTGGCTGCCTGCCTCCGCCAACGATTGCTAGGTAGTTGGACTGGCCTAGCATTTCCGCGACGCCTATGCCGGCATTGAAGTCTTCCGAAGGTAGAGTAGGTTAGAACAGCTAGCTCATCTTTGGCCGAGCCCTAGATACAGATTACTCACCTCGAGAGACCTTGAGCTCACATGGGTCCGAATTGAAGACTGTTGGAGACAAGACAACCGTAAGCTACAGGTTATTTGTTTATCTTGCGCGGGGACGTTGCGACGGAGCATACCGCAAAAGCCTGTGTCTAAACCGACGGAGAAGCAACTGCTGTCACTGTTAAAGGCAGCAGACAGGGAGACAGGGCCGGACGAGTCGTCAATCACTTGGCGTGTGTTCATTGTGCAGCTTCGTGATGTTTACGACTGAAGCTTGATGTTTTGATGTTGTCCAATAATGTCGGGAAGGCGGCCTCCAGGCGGGGGAAAAGATGTTCCGATATCAGATACCTAAGTACGTAACTAGTTAACTAGCTTAAACTACGATGTCCAACCACGTTGGAAGAGTCCTGCGTCTATTTTAGTATCTATAGAAAATCTGGCTATATAGTATATGCTAAGAAAGGATTGGAATTGGCATCTGGACTGCACCTAGGCGGGCTGCGTACGAGGAAGAATGCGTGCATGCATTGCAAGGAGCCATAATCTCTGTACTGGACACTGGACTCTGGACATATTCGCGTACGACCCGACGAGGTTGTACAAGTACTACTACTACCTAGTACGGAGTAGAAAACGTAGAAAACACAGTCACGTGACCTGCAGAAAAGGGGAACCGTGGCCTGAGGCACGTAGCCGCGACCAGGCACTAAGCATGCGGCGCTAGGCCGCAACAGGACTAGCTCTTCCCGATTTCCCCCTAATTTCTAAACGGAACGTCGCTCCTTCCCTAACTTCAGGAGAACCTCCCCAGAGCTTCGCTTCGACTCCCTCACCCTCCACTCCGACAGCCACTCCTCGACATCCCAGCTGCAATCCATTAATCCTCAGCCAGAATATACAATTAATTAGAATCCTTGCTGCTCGCTATGTCTTCCCCTCTCAACGCGGTATGCTCCTTGCTTGCCTGCACTGTCTTCTGAATCCATCTTCCCCGGATTGGCTTCGGATAACACACCGCCCCCCCCCCCCCCGAGCGACTGAGTCCTCTGAACTAACCCGCTCTGCCTCTCATAGATCCGTCGCAAGAAGAATGTCAAGAAGGGTATTCAGTTCTGTTTGATGGTGTGCGGTGCGAGTGGAACTGGTGAGTTTCACACAGATCAGCCAATTCCGAGACTCAGTCCTTTAACGACCTGATTGAAAAAAACCACAGGACGCACGACATTTGTCAACACTCTTTGCGGAAAGAAAGTGCTCGAGCACAAAGATGCCGACGATGCTGCCAACGCACACATTGAAGAGGGCGTGCGGATCAAGCCCGTAACAGTTGGTACGTGAGCTACGGGCTATACGGCAGACCACATATTGGTGACTAATCATTGCAATTACCAGAACTGGAACTCGACGAGGAAGGGACTCGCATCTCGCTGACTATTGTCGATACACCTGGATTTGGTGACCAGATTGACAATGAAGCCAGGTATGATGCACTGCGGCACAAACGTGTTGGATACACGGGGCTAACCCGTCTGAATAGCTTCTCAGAGATTGTAGGATATCTCGAGCGCCAATATGATGATATTCTTGCCGAAGAGTCGCGGATTAAGCGTAACCCCCGTTTCAGGGACAACCGAGTTCATGCCCTCCTCTACTTTATCACCCCTACTGGTCACGGTCTCCGAGAACTCGACATCGAATTGATGAAACGCCTGTCTCCACGTGTCAACGTCATCCCCGTAATCGGCAAGGCAGACTCCCTGACCCCAGCTGAGCTGGCAGAATCAAAGAAGCTGGTTATGGAAGACATTGAACATTACCGCATTCCCGTCTACAACTTCCCATACGACATTGAGGAAGACGACGAAGACACAGTCGAAGAAAATGCAGAATTACGTGGCCTGATGCCATTCGCCATCGTTGGCTCCGAAGAAGTCTTGGAGATCGGCGGGAAGAAGGTGCGAGCCAGGCAGTACCCCTGGGGCATTGTCGAGGTTGAGAACCCTCGTCACTCGGACTTCCTTGCCATCCGAAGTGCCCTTCTACATAGTCATCTTGCCGATCTAAAGGAAATCACCCATGACTTCCTCTACGAGAACTACCGTACCGAGAAACTCAGCAAGAGTGTTGATGGCGGTGCTGGAACGTAAGTGACGTGGAAAAACCCTGTTTATAATGGTAACATGCTAACCCCTGTGCGAAATAGTAACCAAGATTCTTCCATGAACCCAGAGGATCTCGCATCCCAGTCAGTGCGCTTGAAGGAGGAGCAACTTCGCCGTGAGGAGGAGAAATTACGTGAGATTGAACTCAAAGTACAACGCGAGATCAATGAGAAACGCCAGGAACTGTTGGCTCGTGAAAGCCAGCTCCGTGAAATCGAGGCCCGTATGCAACGAGAGGCCAGCTCTCACCTTGCCACAAATGAAGAGATCAATGGAGAGGCTTAAGTATAATTATTTCTGTACACGAACTCATGTGTTAAGGTGTCTTGCGCCACGATAGCCTTAGGACTGTGTCGGTCGTGGCGATATGGCATCCTCTGATCTATGATTCGGGAGATGTGGCGGCTTAAAGAGAACTTTGGGCTTGGTGAACCGATTGTTGAGCTGAACGAAGCCATGGAAAGGTGTGTTGATGGGCTATCGGCACTTACTCTTAAGCTTCTCTCCTTCTTGACTCTTTCTTTTTTTTCCATCCTTTCTTACGTGTCTTGCTTATTACCCCCCGGAGATCTTTCGATTGCGGTTGTCTAGGTGGTCTAATACCTCCGATTTGGAAATAACACCTTTTTAATTGCCTTAAATTACCTTCGGAAAGAGGATTCTCCTGTTGATATCTTAGTCAAGATCCGCTCTTTTTCTTTTCCTTTTTCTCCCCTTTGCCTATTACGTGGTTTGAGCTTGCGGCACAAAAAAGATTCCCAATCACCTCTGAACTTTTCTTTATTTCTTTGTCTGGTTTTTATATTTGCCTTTTTCCTAGTTCTTAAAGGTATCTCAATAATTGTCTCGTCTTTATTCTATAAATCTTTCCCTCCCACTCTACTCTGCCTAAAGAAATCTAATCTTCTATAGGAAAGGCAGCCCCGTAGCATCTTGGAAAAGATGTCCACGAGTAATAAGAAAACAAGGCACACGAATGGTTAGAATGATAAAGGGTACCGGCCTATGTAGTAGTTATTACCTACATCAAGGACATGGGGAATGTACATAAAGAGAAAATACCTGGGTAGTTAACGTAATCGGTAAGCGAAGTGGCATTTTCTTCCCGAACTCTCGCTCTATTCTATTTACTAGATTTCAACGCGTCAAGATGCCACCAATTCGCAATAAAAACAAAAAGGATTTGGCTGAGCAAGAGGGCCGAATCTTATTAGCTATTTCCGATTTACAAAATGGACGAATTTCACGCGTGGTTCAAGCTGCAAGAATTTATAATATAACCCGGTCAACTCTGCAGAAGAGATTAAGCGGCATTCAGCCAAGATCTCTCGTACGCGCCAACAACCATAAATTGACTCAATCTGAGGAAGAATCGCTTGTCAAATGGGTGCTTGATTTAGATCGACGTGGATTACCCCCCCG